>SRLM01000667.1:107934-135425 GCA_015708895.1 Populus ilicifolia
ACTTAAATTATGATATCGAGATAACCTCGTAAAAAGTAAATTAAAAAAATTATAAATTAAATTTTTAATCAATTTAATATTATAAAATAAAAAAATATCAATTAAAATAAAATAAACATAAGTTAACTAAGTTTTTATTAAATTTACAGCATAATTCATGTAACTAAGCTGTTCTGTAAAGTAAATCATAGTAAATTTTGATACTGATATTCAATAAATCAAATATAAAAAAATAAAATTAGAAGGAGGAATGTAAATTAAAAAAACCTCTTCTTGAATTATTGAAATTATGGATAATAAAATCAACACCTTTTTTACTTCATGCTAAAAATCGAAACAACTGGCTGTATACCAGTTTTTAAAACGACATCACTGCTAAGATGCTATAACTGCACTAATCCCAGGTTATTTTTTTTAGTTTTTACTGTCCCCTAAATTATAATCTGTCTAGAACCCGACTCGGCCTTGCTCTTGTGAAAATATTTTTTATTTAAAAATATAATAAATTATTTTTTTATATGTATAATTGTTTACTTCTTAATATTACTATATCAAAATAAAAAACATCAACATAATTTTTTTTTCAAATAAAAACATCTTAACTAAGTTTAACCAAGTTGCCAAGTAGAAGAACAAATCCAACAGTGGACTGATGAACCTTCAACTGCCACAGCTACCATAATGAAGATATACAAATGATCAATGCTTGAGCTGTAATCCAACAGTGAATACTTTGGTTTTATGTTTTAAAAATAATTTTTTAAAAATAAAAAAAATTATTTTAATATATTTCAAAATAAAATAGAATTCTTTAGGAAAAAAAAACATAATCACACATCCCAGAATCCTTAAATAACAAATCCAACGGTGAAACTGCAGGCTGTTTTTTATTTTTTTTCACTGGTGACTGGTGTTTACCTTGAACCTTTTTGTCACATCAAGATGATCGCGGCTGATGATGAAACCTGGCACACAGTGTTTTGCACTTTGCATGTGCCATGGTCATTCTCATTTGCGTGGTCATGCTCAGCAAGTCAAGTATAGAAAGCAAGTAAAGCACTGATCAAGAGCAAGATTGCGGGTCATGCATCTCTCTCGGCTCTTTTGACCATTTTTGGCTAAAATTTCTTCTCCCCGTGATGGTCTTGGAGAACGAATTCATTAGCCTGTATGACTAATATCGGTGAGTTTGGGGAAAACAAAAAAACTGTAGTTTTTTTTAAATTCAAATTTTTATTAGGATGAAAAACAAGTTTAAACAATAAAAACCAAATAAATTCTAAAGTCATGCTCAGCCTAATAACAAATCCAACCACAGTAGACTGCATGGTAGCTGCCTTGTTGCCCTCTTGTTTTCCCTTCTCTAGGCATATGCTACGTACGTTTGAAAATGAAAAAAAAAAAATACTGTGATAACCATTATTATAAAACCAAATATATTATGATATAATTTTAAATTAAAAATATTTTAAAAAATAATCATTACCATAAAATCAAATGATCCTAAAACCCACTTAATCAACTTAAACCACATCCTATATGAAAGAAATTGAAACGAATTATTATTTACTAATTTTTTAAATGACTGTATTAACACCTAATTAATTTTAGCTTTTTTTTTCTCTTTTAAATCATGATTAAATTATTTTCAATATATTTATGTGTTTGATATTTCAGTATATTATATCTTCGCAAAACTAATTTTCAATTAAAAATTTATTAAGATTATATGTTTTCATATATTTTTGTATTTTAACACATCCAAACCATAAAAAAATATTTTTTTTAGAAAAAAAAAACAACTTAGAAGGTACTTTAAAAACTAGGCTGAACCACGTTACAGCAAAGTGATTTTTATTATTTTATATCCTAACATGTCATCAAGTATCATCTTGCTGTGTTATTTGACATGGTACTAATTTGTGATTTTTTGATGATTGATTTTAAAATCATTGAACATCTTCTAAAAACATATTAATTTAATATTTTTAATATAGAAAATATTTTCAATTATATTATCAAATGCATATCCTACTCATTAAGAGAAGTATCAGTTGTTTTAGAAATTTGTATGCAAACTACGCAAACATTCGTATAAAACGGAATGCATTTTTTCACATTCTAATCATGAATTACGCTGGACATCGCTTCCTGTAATTGACGATCCTCCACCTGACATAGCTAACACATCGAAGACAGATAGGCTTGAGTTGTCCACGATTCTAAGCCCATGCTGTTTCTCTGATGTTTCCCTTATATCTTTTCGTCATATCAAGATGATCGCGGCGACTGTTGATGAAACCTTGCACGCAGACGCAGCGGTTTGCACTTTGCAGGTGCCTTGCTCATTCTAATTACAGGTGTGTTGATACTCAGCAAGTCAAGCATATATAGAAAGCAAGGAAAGCATTGATCAGAAGCTTGATTATGGGTTATGACTTATGCATGTCTTTGCTCTTTCGACACTCTCTGGCTTAAT
Organism: Populus ilicifolia; assembly: GCA_015708895.1. Lineage (NCBI taxonomy): Eukaryota > Viridiplantae > Streptophyta > Magnoliopsida > Malpighiales > Salicaceae > Populus > Populus ilicifolia. The sequence continues at coordinate 110,414 of SRLM01000667.1, forward strand.
TCTTCGTTCCATGTTTAGATGGTTTTGTAGAACGATTTTGTTTTCTTGCATGACAATTATCAGAGTAATCCCAGTGGATTTAAAGGACAACGCCACTCTCTGTTGGGTGTAAATCCAAATCTTGTCCATCAGATCACGTAATGCACAGGCTAACAAGATTCTACGGTAAAATATCCCCCCCTGAACTTTCTAAGCATTAACATGTAGTTATAAACTGTCATTCTAGGGTTTGAAAGGTCAGGTTTGAGAAATGCAATAAAATTATAGTTTGTCTTCAAATCCAAATTTTTATTAAAATGAAAAACGGGTTTGATCAATGAAAACTAAATAAATTTTAAAGTTTTGGCCACTCTAAAAATAGATCAAACCACAGCACACTACAGTGCCAAATAAAGTCTAACAATTGATTTCTTCTCGGGGTATTACCACTCAAGAGTCCATCCAAAACAGTGCAAGCACTTCAGTACCCACCACTTCTTCACAAGATAGTGCAGAGCCAAGTGAACCAGCTGTTCGCAGGTCTTCAAGGACTATAAAGCCTCCACAACGGTTCACACTTCTACTGAATTATATCTTGTTGACAGATGGTGGTGAACCATTAACCTATGAAGAATCCTTACAAGATGAAAACTCGAGCAAGTGGGAGTTAGCCATGAAGGACGAGATGAAGTCATTGCTGAAGAACAAGACTTGGGAGTTAACCAAACTGCCTGAAGGAAAGAAGGCCTTGTAAAACAAGTGGGTTTATAGAGTAAAGACCGAGCATGATGGAAGCAAACGGTTCAAGGCAAGACTTGTTGTAAAAGGGTTTCAGCAAAAGAAAGGGATCGACTATTCTGAGATATTTTCTCCAGTTGTGAAGCTTACAACANGAATGTGAAGAGAGTAGAGAGGAAGAGAGAGCTGCAATGGCAGCAAGGCTGCTGCCATTGCAGCAGCTGTAATGACAGCAAAGAGAGGGCTGGGAGTATAGTAGAATGAAGTTATCATTCTCCTCCATGTATTTGTTTTGTATTCTTTCTCTATCTCTAAATATATTGACTTCTCCCGTGGATGTAGGCGGTTTTGCCGAACCACGTTAAATATTGTGTCAGTGTGCTTGGCCTCCTATGAGCAAATATCAGTACATCACCGGTCGGATTCCCCAACAATTGGTATCAGAGCACATGGTTTTAACGTGATGTTTGATTTTGCTCAAAAATGAAAGTTGTCAAAATTGTGTTTTGACCATACCATTGTGTAGAGGAGGAAGAGACGAAGCCACTGGTGAAAACCGCGTCGAAATCGGACGTCGGAAACCGCCGCACGCGCCGGCGGGGTGACTGTCCACGTCATCAACCACGTCAGCAGTTCTGCACAGTCATCAGACACGTCACCTGACATATCAGCACTCTGACTAGTCAAACTGCCATGTCATAAAGCACGTCAGCAGTTCTGCACAGTCATCAGACACGTCACCTGACACATCAGCACTCTGACCAGTCAAACTGCCACGTCAGATTTGGCTGACTTATATGTCCTACGTGGATGACACGTCATTACAGCCACGTCAGCTCCCTGGATTTTGATCCTGTGTGGCGGAGTCTATGTGCAACCGGTTCTGAGATTGAATCTGGGCCGTTAAACAGGCCAACATTGTTTTGATCAAATCTTAGCCGTCTGAAGTGCGATTTGGACGATTTCAGACTTGTTTCCAGCTAATTTGATCATTCCGGATGCAATGGTATCGTCCGATCATTGAGATTGAGATCAGAAATGGCAGTGATGAATTATTAAAGAGAGATTGCCCGATCAGGAGGCATATGATGGTCATCATGGTGGTCGATGGAGCTGAAGAAGAAGAAATCACACATGTTTGCCCAATTACATACAGTGAACTATTACGTGGGGAATTTTAATTGCCTTAAGGGAAGGTAAAATTGGGACACTCTAAACACCCGATCATGTGGACAATTTGAGGTGGAGAGTGAAATTTGATGAAGACCAATCTTGACGAATCTGAGCACTGGTAGTCTCACCAGATGTTGAGAAACCAGGTATAAAACAAGGATACCCCAGATCACTTGTAAAGAAATGCCGTGACAAGGCTAGCAAATGGTTGTATATACGGAAAGACAGTACGATGGATAGATATGGCCTAAGAAGTTCTGTCTAGGAGATTGGGTTTTAAGCGGGACCGTTGTGACCCCTCCAATCTTTCCTGGGAACTTGCTTAGTGGAAGGATTATCCATACGGTACTATTTTCGTATATGTGACAGTTTGTTATGAAACTGTTGAAGACTAGCAGGATGACGGCACAAAGGAACAGTTGGGTTCCGTATGATCAAGGATCTGATGGAGTGATGATTTCTCCAAGAAAGTTAGATTCGGTGACTGTAATTTCTCGAGGGGAGAATTGATGAAGACCCTGATAATGGAAGAGAAATACAGCAAAAGGATAAAGATTGGCACCCTATTTTGACTTGGATAGATGTTGTGACAGGATGAGCTGCTGTCAAACATAAGTAAGGAATATGGAGAAATCTGGAGAACCAAAATTGCACGAGAGCACACGAAGATTGTGTAGGAGTACCCGGAGGATCCAACGAGGTACTGTAATGAGACAACAGGTGCAAGGAAAAGAAGAGTTCCCAGAAGAAGCTCAAAGCAGAGACTGTATGAAAAAGTTGTACAACAAGAAGTCTCTTGTGCTCTTGATAAAGGCAACAAACAAGGACCTTTCAATGCATGTAAAGATGGAAGGGTGAGCTGTTGCAGATGCACCTAATTGAGGGGGTGCAAACGCCTGTGATAAAAGGCGACCGCCTATGATGAAAGGCGAAGACACCAAAGGGAGTTGGTGTGGGTGGAGCTGTTAAGCAGAAAAGGCGTAGAAGCTCCAAACATAGAAATTGAGGTGGAGGATTGCGAGGAGTATACCGCAACTTTCTCTTTCTATGTAATTAGTGGCAGTGATCTCTCCCATAGTCCACATGGTGGTAGAGAATTTATGGAGCCACTTTGAAGCATCTCAGTTGAAGAAGGATGCGACCGCCTATAAAAGGTGAAGACACCTTAAAGAGAAGGTGTGAGGGCTATGAGATGAGCCTATGATTAGACCGCCGCATGCCGACGAGCGGAGACACCTCAGGAGAAGGTGTGAGGGCCGTGAAAGGAGCCCAGTTCAGAACGCCTCAGAGCCAATGTGATGGCTAGGTATGAGTGGACAGATGGATAGCCAATGAAAGGGCTATGATGAGTATGGAGATAAATGCAGGATTGACTTTCATGGATATTGCCCCCATGCTAAAGATCAATGAGCTAGAAGACATTTGCCTTGGACAATAAGTGGATGACTTGTGGAGCATTAAGACGCGGCTGCTATGAAGGAGCAGAAGGGCATGCGCAGGTTCCGGGAACAAGTTGACTCTTGTCAAGGTGGTGGGCTCGGTAATGGCATTGTAATACTCAGAGTATGAAGACAGATATGGATCAACCTTTTATGGGCTGCCCCCATGGTTAAAGGTGGAAAGCTACCTGGACTCTTGAGACTAAGAGTAGGAGACTCATGGAGAAGTAAGGCGTGGTTTCTAGGGTGAAACAGAGGGCAGGCGCAACTCCTGGATGAGTAAACTCTTGGAAGAGTGGTGAGCTTGTGATCATATTGAGATACTCAAATAATGACTGTCGCACTTGAAATATCCGTTTGAGGGGGTGTTGTAAGCCTTGATGTGAGGCTTGATGAATCATTCCGGACCGAGCACGCTCGAAGGGGAATGTTGTTCCAGAGACAAGCGTTAACACTATTCAGATGTGATGTGGCAGACCATCTGGTTATAGTGATCCTTTTGTGTGAGAAAAGGTGTGCTTAGGTTACTCTGATGATTGAAAGGTTTGGTGAGTACCTATAAACTTGGCCAAAGATGCTCTCAAAATGAAAAGCTTGGAAGAGCTGCAAGATGCAAGCTTGTGTTGAAGAAGAAAGAGGACAGTTGCCCTACATGAATGGCAAAGGGGGTGATTGTTAGGTTGGTTGCCATTAATGTGCAACAACCATTTGGTATTGCACCAAACATGTGCATTCATACAAGATGTCAAAGGTTGGCAGCCACCATTGTTGAAGAAGAGTTGGAGTTGGCAGCCACCTTTGTTGAAGAAAAGCCTCCATGAATGCCTATAAATAGAGGCATATGTTAGAGAGCAAAATGAGAGAAGAGAATTGTGAGAATGTGAAGAGAGTAGAGAGGAATAGAGAGCTGCAATGACAGCAAAGAGAGGGCTGGGAGTAGAGTAGAATGAAGTTATCATTCTCTTCCATGTATTTGTTTTGTATTCTTTCTCTATCTCTAAATATATTGACTTCTCCCGTGGATGTAGGCGGTTTTGCCGAACCACGTTAAATATTGTGTCAGTGTGCTTGGCCTCCTATGAGCAAGTATCAGAACATCACCGGTCGGATTTCCCAACAGTAGCTGATTGCCGCTCTATCCCATTTATGTTTTATGAGTTTGTTGCTGCGGTGAAGATTTTGAATATATATATATTAAAATTAATTTGATATTTTCAAGTCATTTTAATATATTTATATCAAAAATAATTTTTTAAAAATAAAAAATATTTTTTAAAAATATTTATAAATAAAAAACACCTTAAAAAACATAAACAAAACCCAAAATTAATTCTCAAATCCCAAAATAACAGTAGTCGTGATTTGTCGCAGCAAAGGTGGAACAACTTAGGGGCATTGATTTTATCTGTTATTATTGAGAATACGAGGGCAAGAAACATCATCGTCGTGTGTAATAAAAAAATGTTCGACGCGGTTCCTATGACGATGATTCCATGTACCCTGTATAGACGCTAACTGGGTAAAAAGTACTGTATATGAATTTTAGGCAGAACTGGTAAATCAGTGGAAGGACTGTCAACTTCCAGCGCATTTTACCATGCTTGGAAGGAATTTTTTTACACTATAAGAGATCTAAATTCTTAATTACTATAGAGAAATCTACCCCTCGGGTAACATCCGGCCAATAGATTTAAAGATCCTGCTGCTACAGTCAACTCGATTCTCAATAGATAATTTATATCCCGCGTTGTATTGCGGCCCAAATACTAAATGGCCCAAAACGCAGTGCATTGGGCCTCACCAAACATGAACCATTGGTAATCCCGCCTCGGTAACTAGTTGAAAATACCGTAGAATACAACGGAGACAAGATAGGTATAAAAAAAGAAACATGAGAATAAAATAAAATCAAAATATCAAGACAAGACAAGACAGACAGGTAAAACTACCCACTCATTAAGCAACAAAGCAAGCAAAAATTTCCTTGCCTCTTCTTCTACCGTTCCTTCCACAGATTTGGCATCCTCTTCACCCCCTAGGGTTTTCAATCTTTCTTTCGGTCTTGCCTCTTATAGTAAGCTTGGATTCTCTTACATATTCAATTTCATCTCTCTGCTGTTTACTTTCTTTACTACCTGATTAGTCTCTATCTCTTTTTCCGTACCTTTTTGTTATGGCATTTCCGGTTCCTGGTGCTTGAAGTGGATTCTTGGTGCATTTTGGTAGCTGTTGCAGCTTGTTTTTGTGTTCATTTTGTTTGATTTTGGGTTTTGATTGTGTTTAAGTGTGAAAATATGCGTGCTTCAAGGGACTTGGTGGGTTTTAATTTGTGGAGTTTCTTGTGTGGTCAGTGGACAGGCGGATTTTGTAAGATTTTTTTTTCCTGAGGATTAATTCAATGTCATGACGCGTTAGGCTCATATTGGCATTATATAATTAGAATTGGTGTTTGACCAGAGGCAAGATTGAATCTTTGTTTAATTTCTGGAGATAATCAGGATCCCCCTTGCTAATCTGTGTTTCAAAACTCAGTCTCTAGTACAATTATTGTGTTTTTTTCAACGAACTTTAGTTACAATGCTTGGATATAAAGATGATACGATGCTCACTGTTAGGAGGTGCTTGTGATGATTTAGAATGATTTGGTGGGTATTGGGCAATTCTTTTGAATGCTTGTCACTTGGTCTAGTCTGTTTACTAGAATAAAGATTTGTGGCTTGTGGAAAGCTAGTCCTGTAGATGATGCTTGAAGCAGTGAGGGCCAGTGGTTATGGGAATAAGCGTGGGTGGAGTTCATAGTTTGAATTCGAGATAGCACCACCTCCTTAGTCCTTGCAACGCAGAACTAGGAAGAGACAAATTTACGCACTAAATATTGAACGTGATGACAATCAATATTCCTTGAATACTCTTTGACAATATACGCACTCTCTTAGTTTGCAAAAGGACTAGTTTGATATTTGCATATTTCTGTTTTAATGTTCAGTTTTGTTGTGAATATGTGCAATTCTGCTTTATTAGTGTGCTTGAGTTGTTCCTGAAAGTGTCTTTCCCTCTCTCTTTCCCTTGCAATCTAACAACATCATTTGGTCCGACAAGGTTAAATAAAAAACATCCATGTGTAAGGCTGTAACCGCGAGAGTGTGATGTTCCTAGTCTGCAAGGTTAAATAACGTTAAAAATTATTAAACCTGATTTAAAAGGGTTAAATATTTTTTTCTGTTCTTGCATATTGTATCTTTGGGATGAAAGTAAGATTGAAGAATGTTTTTCCTTGTACTGTAGTGAGAATTGTATCTTGTTGAAAGGTTGAGTTTATGGTCCTGTTGATCTGAATGTATAATACATTTAACATGCAGGAAAGGTTTGGAAGGGAATGGGTTTTTACTTGTGATTCGAATTGCACATGGTAATTATGTCACCGCTCTCCTTGTTCTCACCATTAGATTAGAATTCTCTTTCCCGGTTGTTTTTGCACAAGCTCTTCTTTACTCTCTCTCTCTCTCTCTCTATATATATATATATATATGCAATATGCCCTGGAAACAATCTCTGATTTATTTTTCCTGCTTTGATATACAGGATTTGTAGCCTGGATAAGCGATTCAATGCTCAATTGACAGAGCATTGCATGTACACTTGGGGTTTTTAATTGTCATCTGCAATTACTGCCAGCCGTGAAGCTGATATGGATGATGGGGGGCATCGTGAAAATGGCAGGCATAAAGCGGATCAATACAAAACAGCTCAGGGCCAGGTATCCGAAAGCAACTTTCTGCTGACCATATGATAGCATGACTACAATTGTAGAGTATGTAGCATCTGGTTTTTCTTACCATTTGCAGTTCTTATTGTTCTTACCTTTTCCGTTGTCATTGCAGTGGCTGATGCAACCACAGCCATCCATGAAACAGATCATGGCCATCATGGCTGAAAGAGATGCTGCCATTCATGAGAGAAATATGGCCCTTTCAGAAAAAAAGGCGGCTATTGCTGAAAGAGACATGGCATACCTGCAGCGAGATTCGGCGATTGCTGAACGAAATAATGCCTTGCTGGAGCGAGACAATGCTATCGCTACTCTGCAATACCGGGAGAACTCCTTGCCAAGTGGTAACATAGCTGCCTGTCCCCCTGGATTCCATAACTCGCGTGGGGTGAAGCACATGCACCACCAACAGCAGCAGCATACACATCATCTGCCCCACATGAATGAAGGTCCATATGGTACTAGGGAAATGCAGACAAGTGATGCTGTGCCAGTATCACCAGTTGCATCTGAGGTTGTGAAGCCGCAGCGGGGTAAACGACCGAAGGATGCTAAGGCAACACCATCTAATAAAAAGACTTCAAAATCTCCTAGGAAGGTTAAGAGGGAGAGTGAGGACACGAACATGTTTGGGAAGTCACATGAGTGGAAAAATGGGCAGGATATGGACGGTGGAGGTGATGATCCAAATAAACAGCTGGCGGCATCTAAGTCTGACTGGAAGGGTCAAGACCTGGGGTTGAACCAGGTTGCATTCGATGAAACAACCATGCCAGCACCCGTGTGCTCATGCACTGGAGTCTTCAGGCAGTGCTACAAATGGGGAAATGGTGGGTGGCAGTCTTCGTGCTGCACAACCACCCTGTCAATGTATCCTCTACCTGCCGTGCCCAACAAGCGCCATGCTCGTGTTGGTGGGCGGAAAATGAGTGGGAGCGCTTTTAGCAAACTGCTTAGCCGACTTGCAGCTGAAGGCCAAGATCTGTCAAATCCAGTTGATCTCAAGGACCATTGGGCCAAGCATGGAACTAATCGCTACATAACAATTAAATAGATGAAGAAATCTGCAAATCGATGGATAAAACATGGGAACGGCAAGCAGTCTTCAGTTAGCTGTATGTATCCGCAATTTTTCTTATCTGATGTGGGAAAATAATGATTAGATAACAGCCATAATGCAGGCTATCATGTAAGTGTCACCGACCACATTTCTTTCTCCTTCACATTGTCTTAATGTCATTGCTGACGTAAAGTGGGGGTGTATTTGTAGTACTTATCCTCTACCTCTAGTTAAATGTAAAGGGTCCTTCCTTTAAGCTGGTCCTTTAAGCTGGTGTTAAGCTCTTGTGAATAGAAGTTCCATGTTGTAACAGAATCGGTTATCTAGTTATTCGAAATCTTTTTATCTGGTATGGTTGATTGATCTTCTGAAATGTTAGAAGTTCGATAGACCAGAAGTTCTAGGAGAGGAGACATGGCATTCAATCTTCGCCAAGAACGTGAATAAATTGCCAGGAAAGTGAAAAAAGTTGCAAGATAAATTATCTGCACGAGGCTGACCATCCTTGTAAGTTGCTGGAAGTTGTATGAATTTATATCAGTCTATAATATCCGCAAATTATCGTACGCATCTAAATATCTTATAGCTGCGCAGTGAGTGTGTTGCCCTACATGAATCCAGTTGTCAAGATATACGCGGAGGGTTATCAAGGAGAAGCTAGACCACAATCATCCACCAAAAAGGTCCACACTTTGAACTCTAAATGCCTCGATCTCGGCAGACATCATTATTACAAGCTTTTCAAGGGAAATTTCTAAGTGGCCACGGGCCAGACGGATGACAAGGATTTTGTAGTCGGGCTTAGGTCTTCTTGGATTCAAACTGAATTCCTACATAGTTTCGAAACAAAAAAACAAAATTGAGCCTAATCCATTGTAACAAAAACTAAAATAGTTGTGCTTCACTGTGCAAATTGTAGTAAAACGACCATGCTCTTGATTGGAAAAATGTTTCAGGGACAAGGAATTTGCACACTGAAACTATGATTTTGTTCTTGATTGGAAAAATTAGTTAGCTTTGTTTTGGGGCCACCAGGTACTCATTAGTCATTACAAAAAAAAACAGGGTTAAATTATTATTTTTTTCATTTTTATTCCACGGTATAAAAAAATGTTACGCTTGACAACAAAAACATTAAGCCTGGTCAATAGACTTTTTTGCATTTTTATTAGTCATTATTACAAATTTTTTTCTTCACTTTCCATGAGAAATTTTTAGTAAGTTTTTCTAACTAAATTTTGCTTTCAAATTAAATTAAATTAATTTTATTATTTAATATTTAATTTTCTAGCATTTAACTTTTGAAATTCTAGGTTAAGCTCGAGTTAATAATTTAATAAATTACAAAGTTTACTTGGCTGTTTATTTTTTATTTCATTTTTTTTTGTTTTTTATAAAATTTATCCTTTTAAAATATAAGGGCTGCTTAAAATATTTTTTAGGTATTTATTAAATTTAGTTTTTTAATTAAATATATTTCATTAATTTTATCCAGCAATATTTTAAATTTAAAATATTGATGCTTGATTTTCTTTTTTTATAATTTTTTTTCTGATTTCATTGTTAATATTTTGTTATTTATAATTATACTTTCTGTATGAATTTTTTTTGTGGCTTTGAAAGTGATCAAGAGGCAAGTTCGTTTTTCTTTTCCTTCCGTGACTATTGTAGAATCTTAGCTTTTTTTTAAAAAAAAAATTATTATTTTAATTAAATTAATTACATAAAAGCACGCAGATATCGATTCATGGATGCAATCAATACCAGATGCAGTCATTACAGAAATCTTAGATTTTAAAACGTTGAAATCACATAAATATTTTATTTTTTACCACAGCATAGCACACCATTTATCTAGTTCTCGCTGTGGTTGACTGTCGATGAAAAATACTTCAATTATACGCGATTAGTTTAGTTCTTTCTTGGTATTCTCCCATCTAGAATTCAACGACATCAATGAGTACTTTCACCTGCCAAATTTCATATCCAATCCTTTCATCGCGGGCCACGGTTAGATTCGTTAAAATTTTCCGGGAATGCTTCTGGCAAGGCAAAAATCGAAGCATTTCTGTTCAAAATATCTTTAAAAAGCTTCGGTAAATCTAAAGTTCAGAATTACATGGGAATTTTTGTGAAAAAGAGAGGATGACAAAAACTAATCTGCTGGCTAACGTAAAAGAATCAAGCAAAGCACACATAAAATTACTTTCCCCCCGGTTAATCAGACCACTGACGGGATTAAAACAATTTATATAAAAAAAAAGGCCTGTAAAGAACTCCACAGTTTTAGTGTCAGATTCAACAATAATCAGCACGGATGAATCAGACAGGGATAACTGTTATTTTTTAAGGTTCTCATCATGCACAAAACAGTAGAGTCCACAGCCAGTTTTTAGTATTCGAACAAGAAGATAGAAAACAAAATCTTGAAAAACGAAAAAAAACAAAACCAAAACTATTCAAGCCTCAGACCGTCCTAGTTCATGAATTTCAACAGTTAGGCAGATCCATAGACCTGCTTTCAGTGAAAATCAGAATTGTCATCATTGGCTGACAGCGCAGTAATTAAAAAAAAACCCATGAAAGCTGAGACTTGAAGACATGAAAGCAGAAAGATAGAGAGCATCAGATCTTCCTATTCAAGAATCTAAATCATGAGAACCCAAATAAGAGTCTGAGCATTCAACAATTCAAAAGATTCATCATTTGCCTCTCCAGATTGGAAAAAAATAAATTCAAGGAATTGGTTAAAGCAATGCAAAAATTAGGAGGGGAAGACAGGGGGGGGTTTTTGGTGAAGGTGAACGGCGGTTCGGGGCAGGGTTTTTCAGAAAGCCATTAGTGTCCCTTTTATAGAGGTTCTTCACTAGGGTTTTTTCTCGACAGTGAAATGAAGGGAGCCGTAAATATGATGTTATTGCTGTGTGATGGATCCAGGGTTTTTTGCCTGCTGACAGGAAGCCTGTGCGTTTAATTTCACGGGCTCATGGGTTCGTAAATCGGGTCTTGTATTTAGGCCCATCTGGTAAGCTTTATAAATGAATGCAGAGGAAAGGAAAAATGGTACCTTGGCTTATTATAACAGTTTTTTAAAATGGTTTTTTTATATTAAATTAATGTGTATATATATATATATAAATACGAAACACATATTTATATACAATTATATAGCCTTTGAATTATAAAAAATAGAATAAAAAATATTTTTCAACTTTTATCCAATTCAAATGATATTTTTGTGTTTTTATTTTTATTTGTTGATGTTAAAAATAAAATTTTATAAAATAAAAACTATTTTAATAAAATATTTTTTAATAAAAACTATTTTAAAATATAATTTTTATTTGACAACACCTAATAGTTAACATCAATACATACAACTTTTGAATCTAAACAGCTTTTTAAAAAAAGTAAAAAAAAAAAGTTGCGTTGAGGATATTGGTTTGGTGGTAGGAGAAACTTGTTTACTTTTATTATTTTTGAGTTTGAGTTTTTATATGTATATTTATCATTCTTAAGATGTTTTATATTTTGTTGGATTTATAGGATATTTAGCGGGCCATAAAATTAGATGCAATATGTACAAACTGATTTGAATATTTATATAAATAAATAAAAAAAACTTTATAGATTTAGTGTCGGGTTTAACAACAATCAACCCGGATTCACACACCAACATAGGAGTCCAGAGCCCCATTGTAGTAACTAGTTAGTGCATCAATCTTGCACAATTATCTCTAATCAAGTCATCGATTAAGTTATTTTAATTGATAATTTAAATGATGTTTATGTTTTTATCCTGAAATTCTAAATTATTCAGGAGAAAAATGTCATTTTAAAAAAAAATATTATAAAAAACAAACAAGTAAAAAAGAAAAGAGCAGCACAAATATCACGTGCTTTTTGAAAGTAAATAGAACCATTAAATAATGTAATCAACATCCATATAGGTCGAGGTATAATACACTTACAACAAAATAACCAGGACTAGTAAATTTTAAAAACATTCGAGATTATTAACTATATAATTAAATATTCTATATTTAATAATCAGTTATTTTATTTAAAGTATATTAAACATCAACCTGTACGGGTTTTAATAAAATCATCTAGTAACTTTATTTATTTTAAAACACAATGTCTTATTACTTTTCCGTTTTTACTTATTTCTTACCGTTTTTTTCTAAGAACTTATGCATTTCCTTAAATAATATATATATGATTTAAGTTATGTTCTTAATAGTAATTATAGTTCAAGTAATTTTACTAATAATATAATCTAACAATTCATTGATGAATAACTTGATGCCAACCCCAGACAGACAGAACATATCAGATAACCGATACAACAGTCCTGTTCTCAACACGAAGAGAATATAAGTGTTTTTTAAGGTCGAGATAAAATAAAATTTTAAAATAGAGGGAATAGAAAAAAAACTAAAGAAAAAGAAAAAGAAAATTACTCATTAAATATTTGAAGTTCTAGTACTAATTATTTTCGTTCGAAAATATATTAATATATAAATTTTAAATTTTTATTTTTAAGTATGAAAATAATTAAAAAATATTAATTTATAATATATTCTTTTTTATTTTTTTTCACGAACACAATTGGATAACGCTCCCAATCACGACCCAAAACAAAACTCTATCTCCACACTAACTAAACTTCTTATATTAATAAAAAGTAGCTCTTCTTGGGAGAACCAAATAATCCCTTTTTATCCCTTAAATCTTTCATCTCTCATGCGTCCATTTTGAAAATTAGGGTTCCGCTTCTCCGCTTCTCCTTCACTCGCAAGCCTCTGTACCGTAATCGCCCCGATCCCTCCAAGTAGCCGTTACCCATCTTTCCCGCCAATTTCACATCGGTTCGCCATTCTCCATTTCAAATACTAACCGTTAGATCTGGTCCTCTAAGTGCCAACTCCTTTTCAAGCTCACCGGAAATGTCGACTGTCGAAGCGGAGAAGAAGGTAGAAGAGGAGAAGAAGGCAGAGGAGAAAGGAGGGGAGCTATTGTTCTGTGGCGCCACGTGTTGGGATATTATTGGTCGCAAGAAAGGCACACAGGAAGGCAACTTAATCTCACCTACTCGGCTCCGTCCTCTTGTTGGCGTCAATATCCGCTTCGTTGCTTCCGGTTCCGGTGAATGCCATTTCCCCAATTTTTTTATTTAACATGCATAGCACATATAGATTAGCACCGTTGATTTGGTTATATTACTCTGTTACCTTTTGGTGTAGCGTCGTGTCACTGTGTAGCATTGGATGTTGAAGGGCGTTGCTACACGTGGGGACGCAATGAGGCACGAGCCTAACTCATTTCTGAAGCTGTTTAGTAAATCTAGCAAGTCTGTGTTAATGTCAACAAACTAATGAATCTTAGCCTGTCTTTACAGAGGGGGCAACTGGGTCATGGAGACACGATTCAGCGCGATAGGCCAACTGTCGTTTCTGAACTCTCCAAGTAAGTCACGGAGTCAATGCTATTATATTTGATTGGTTTATTCTAATATACATGTAGAAAGGATAGTTGTTTTGTATCTTTCGGTGGACTTCTAACTGGCATGCTTTTCTGTGAATTGAATGTAAAGGTTGTGTAACTCTTTTAGGTCTCAGTGTATTAGGCGTTCAATTAGCATGAGTGGAAGTATATCGAGGAGTTTTAGGGTCTTTTGCTGAGTTACTAGGCATTATAGAAGCAGAGATCGGTTTTGTACGGAGCAACATTTGATAGATTTCTGAGTTCTGATGAAGTTTAGCCAGAGTCCTGTGTCTTTGGTGCTGGGCGTGATCGTGGAGTCGAAAAACATGACATCATCAAGCAACAAGTGCTTCTAGACCTTATTCTGCATGCAAATTGTTATGAGAGTATTGACTGGTCATGCTTGTTTGTCATTTCTTAAGAAATCTCTTAAGAAATTTTGTCGATGCAAAATAATTTTAGCCATGCTTATGTAAAACTCACAGTTTTGAAGAAAGGCTCTAAGATATGTGTGAACCTGTTAGTTATAGCTTAAGGGAATGGTTAGTGCTATTTTGAAAGAGTTTTTTGAATCCATTGCAAGCATCAAGATATTGACCAGTGGAAGAAGATGTTACCAGACAATTAGGTCTGACCCACTCATTTTCTAAATTTAAATTTGTGACTTCTGAATTAGGCTGAGTGATTTGGGAATATGTGATTATTGTAAGAAGGGATTGTTCTTTAAAGAAGCTTGTTGTTTACCTTGCACTAATTCAAAACTTGGCTGAATTTGTTACCCTGATCCAATAACCTGGTTGGCAGTTTTGAGCCTTTTGCTATTTTGAATTGAAGTGTTTATAGAATTTTAAGTCAGCACTCGGTAAGTGATATTGGACCACCTTGTTTCTTTGAAAATTCACTTGGGCTCCTGGATTTCCATCTTTCTAATATTTCATTTTGTTCTTTGTTTTTTTTCTTTTATAAAAAATGGACCAGGTGTGGTAATTTGGGCTAAGTGATTATTGTGAGAAGAGTTTTATCCCGAGAGATTCAAATAAATCACTGTTTTGCTCTCCAAAGAAATGTTGATAAATATTTCAACTAACCCTTACTGGTTTTTCTCTGAAGGTATAAACTCATCAAGGCTGGAGCTGGTAGGAGCCATACAGTAGTGGTTACTGAAGATGGTTTGTCGCTTGCATTTGGCTGGAATAAACATGGGCAGCTGGGCTCTGGCTCAGCAAGAAATGGTAAATCCATCCACGTTCAAATCATTTTTGATATTCTCATTGAAAGGTGTGAAGTATTTGTTTCTTTTCTTGACTGGCTTTGTATTTTTTTCCAAAGTGAGAGGAAAAGGGGAATTTTGTTAATATGAGTTGCTTGTTTTATTTAAAATTGTTAATTGGATATAGAGTGTTTGCTGTGGGTCATCTAATATGTTCAATTTTACATATCAACCTCCTAGATTACACGTTTTCTCTACTTATTTGTAGAAATTGAGTCATCTCCTGTTCGCTGTCTCGTTTCTGATGTCAAAACTACTGCTTGTGGCGCTGACTTCACGGTGTGGTTATCCTCTGTTGAAGGAGCTTCTATATTGTATGGTTTGTGGATATGTTTGAGTTCTGTTTTTCTTGGTTGAACTGCTGAACAACTTCATGACTAATCGTTCTCATTTTACTCAGGTTAATTGCTGATTTGTGTAACTGTTCTTTTGGTTTCTAGATCTGCAGGCCTTCCACAGTATGGTCAACTTGGACATGGAACTGACAACGAGGTATGTTGGAAGCAGATTTTTCCTTGTATTTTCTGAGGATTTCATTAATGTTGAATAATCCTGGACATAGTCACTACGTTCTGTGGTCTGTAACTGATCTTATTAGCCACAATAAGGTATATAACAGTTTTGTACAGCTCCTTTGTGTGTGTTAGTTGTATTGATTTCATGCTTGGGTACTTGATGAAATAATGGAGGTGCATGGCACCGTCTGATAGTGATTTTAGAGATCAAATCTTCAGACCTGTTTGCATTGCCAATGAATTTCTTCCATTGAATTGAATCTCCTAAACGTTTTCAAATTAGTATGTGTTTGCCTGTGTCCGGTTTGTCATATTCTGATATGGCAGTTGTTTAGCAGAATTCCTGCTTCACAGCAGTCCATGAAATTTATTTATTCCTTTTACATTAAGTGGCATGTCTGATTGATGTTGTTGGTTAGAGATGCGATTAAATGTTTTGGGAGCTTACAAAATACATGGACTCTAGTTCATGTAAATCAACTAACTTGTACTTGTCAGGCAGATACACCTTGTCATATCATGACTTGCTTCTAGTCACAGATTTGATGTGACTTTTTTCAGTACAACACAAAAGACAGCTCAGTCCGGCTAGCATATGAAGCCCAACCTCGCCCAAGAGCATTAACTGCTCTTGCCAGAGAAACCATTGTGAAAGTTGCATGCGGAACAAATCATACAGGTTATTATGCAATGCATTCTCCTCCTATTTCTCAATTTTTGTCATGCTGTCACTGAAATACTTCCTGCCGTTGTTTGTTGCATTGACCAATTCATTATGGGTATCCAGTGGCTGTGGATTCAAATGGTTATGTTTACACGTAAGCATGTTCCTGCTTGATCCACTATATATACTTCATTTTGTTCCCATGAATCTGAAATTCACTTATACTTGCAAATTGTTTCTGTTGGTATGTTTAGGTGGGGCTTTGGTGGTTATGGAAGGTTTGTGCTGTCTTTGACATTGGTCTCTGTGAGTCATGCTGCTGTGGATGACTGAAGCATTTTGGACATTGATATTGAAGATTTTGAAATCTTATACACCACACAGTATCTTCTTTGCTATTTCACATTTGTAATTCCATGATTTTGCCTTTTAGGCTTGGACATAGAGAGCAGAAGGATGAATGGGTCCCTCGGCGTGTGGATGTCTTCTCAAAGAATAATGTTCTGCCTCATGATGCGGTTATTTCAGCTGGATCTGTGAATTCTGCATGTACTGCAGGTATCATATTTTAGTGACTGGCATGTTTTACTGAATTCTTTTTCAAGGGACGTTACAAACCATAGACTGGACCAGCTAAAGGACCCAATAAATTGTCAAAAAAGCCCCTAAATTTCTTCTTTTCTTGATTGCATCACTTAATGTTATGAGTGTTATTAAGAGCAAATGCCATCCCAAAGAATGGTGAACACAAAGTTGCTCTATACATAGTTAGAAGATGGATACATGATCTAGAAAATGGCAATCAGGATTATATCATTACTTTTGAATGGAGTTGCTTTTATGATGTCTTAGTGCATTATTCAATGATTCATCAATTCGATGAAAGTTTTAGAATAGCTTGCAGGTAAATACCTAGGTTTATATATTACCAGAGAACTCCACAGGACCATAACAATTTGATTTGCTATATAAATTTACACCTTACTAAGCTTTTCAAACTATTCACAGCCTGCTTGTGTTTGTAAATTTTCATTCCAGATATTTGATTCTGTTCCAATTTCCAGGAGGTGGACAGTTGTATATGTGGGGAAAAATAAAAAATACTGGCGATGACTGGATGTATCCTAAACCTCTCATGGATTTAAGGTTCTTCTCCATGTCATTGCTATATTACAGTTATTATTTATAACTTTTGATTTATTATGATTGAATTCTTTTGTTTTGTCATTGAAACCCCACTTGCCTTTACGAATCCCATTCTGCTGTTTCGTAAAGACATTGCCACGCGTTTGACATCATTCTTTTTGGTTATCTGATTATAAAACAAATATTCTTCATGATTGCTGTTCTGTGTTCTTATCATATTAGATTTAGCAATGCCTGCACAATAATATACTTAAAAATACTAATGTTGGTTAACTTGTGAATCCCTTGTGTATTTGAATATTTGATATAATGGCTTATACAAAGTTTTGGATCTTTCATTTCTCCAATAAACTGGTTTTGATCGATAAATAACAAGTATACATCCAATTTTTATTGTCCTTTTGCATACAGTGGTTGGAATTTACGTTGCATGGATTCAGGAAACATGCATCATTTTGTTGGTGCTGATAACTCCTGCATTAGTTGGGGTCATGCTCAAAATGGAGAACTGGGATATGGCCCTAGTGGTCAAAAGTACGTATTTTTTAACACTCAGCATTTCTTTGGTACTTTATCTTATCATTACATTTCACTTTATATTTATTCCTGCATTTCAGGTCTTCAGCAGTGCCCAAGAAGGTGGATATTCTGGAGGGCATGCATGTTGTTGGGTGAGCTAATTATTATTAGTGTAATTATTATCATTATTATATATGTGCATGGATAAATGATATATGCTTCAATTGTTCCTCTGGACTTGACAATGAAATTTGTTGCCTTCTAGTGTTGCATGTGGCATGGGCCATTCCATGGTCATAGTTGACAGAATGAATGTTGGTGATCGACTTGATCAGGTAATAAGTTTAGAATTATGTCTGCCTGCAATTGCAAGCTGAGTGCTCTTTCTGCGCCGATAGGTTTGGTGATTCAGTCTCTGGTTTCAAATTTATGGTTTGATAATGTTGTTTGCTCATTCTTTTATGTCATCAATAAAATAAACCCTTTGTATGGATGCAGCAAAAATATAACTGTTTTTTTTTTAAAAAAAAGTCTATTTGGTGGAAAGTGGAAACAACATGCATGTTTGGAGTTACAAACTGCTCATGTTTTTAGGCAATTGTCTTAAAAAGATAAATTGGTTCCTGTGATTGTCACAATGTCACTGCGGGGCTGTTTTTATGTCCAAAACATAGAGCATCTGTATTGGATATCTTAGTCATGAATCTCGGGCAGTGACAAGTGGCTCCCTCTGAAGTTTCTGTGTTTTGTTGGATATTTTGTGGTTCTTTAGATATGTTATAGGAGTTGGTGTGCGGGTACATGTCTGTGTGGGTGAGAGGGTATAAGTGTGTGTCTGTGCGCTGTTTGATTTGTACAGGAATACTCATGTCTAACACCTGTGGTCTTAACAGCTTGATGTCTATGATGGCAAAGCTTCTGGTGAAGGTATGCTAAATGTTAAATGTATTTTTATTGATTCATTTACTAATTGGTAAATCCTCTACCTCTTCCTCAAAAAAGAAAAATGAAAAAAAATAGCCTCTGCATCTGTTAGGAGCAGATGTCAATAAGTAGTTTTGGAAACCAGAATTCTGCCCTGTATGGGCTTACTTATGAGCATTTCTATAGCTCCCCAGTGATTGAAACATCTTTGGTCTCTTTTTTCTGATAAGCAAAAGGCATACCAAAAGACATCAATGAAGGTGTGACTCACCAGTGATGATGAGCTGTTGGAATTTGACCTGGTTATTTATTATTATTCTGCAGGAAGTGGGGAGCCTGAGCGTAAAAACCTTGTGAAGCAAAGTGCGAAAAAGAGTGCTGCCAAAGCTTCTGATAACTCCAGAAAGAGGAAGTCAAAAGATTCATCGGAATCAGAAGATGAAGAGAATGGTGATGACGAAAGTGATGCCAGTGAAGATCAAGTCAATGGCTAGACAGAAAAGAAGAGCAAACGGGGTGGAAAAGTTTCTGGCAGGGGTCAAAGTAAAGGTGGAAAAAAATCAACATCCGATGGAAAAAGTACGGGGCGTGGGCGGGGCCGCCCTTTATCAGGAAATAAAAGCACTGTTTCGTCTCAGGAAAAAGCTGGCAAGAGAGGAAGACCCCGCAAGTCGTGACTCAAAAATGTCCAGTTTCCAATAGGAAATTTTGGTCTCTCAATGTAGAGAACTGTACGATCTCATACATTATCTGCTGTAATCTGCCTACTTTGTTTTTTTAACTGATTTATATTTTCAGTCTTCAACTGCCTCCACGGCTTTTCTGTTTTCTTCACGAAAACAATTTTTCCGGGCTGCACTTGATCATGCTTGGAGGACAAGGAGAATTGTATGATTTGAGTGGCAGTTTGTACCAAAATCTTTATACAGAATGAAATCGCATCATCAAATCATCAAGGTGCCTTCAGCAAATTTGTCGGTCGATTTCTTCAATTGACCTCATGTGCATTAGCCGGAAAGGCAGTACGATACAGCAACGAGTATTATTTTATCTTCTCAATCCAGTGACGGAGCTTGCATTCAAATCATGGAAAATTGCCAATCACATACAAGTTAGAGAGCACAACGAATATATTAATTTAATTTTAAATCAGAAGGAAACGAGAGTTTTTAATTTGAATTTATGCTCGGGAAATCAAACAGCAGAAAGTGTGCTCTTTTCATATTTGCCAATATGCATAATGAACATATGCCATGCAAGACATAGGACTTAATTAAATACAAGCCGTGATGCTTTTTATTGTATCATAAAAAACGATAGTGCGCGATCAATACAAATATTAAGTGCCATACTTAATCTAATAATGGATCTTTCATTAGTACATGTCTGGATTGTGCTCCATTCATTCTTTATTCTAGCAAGCCCATGTTGAACAACGGGAAAAATAACTAATAATCATGAGCTTCCGGTGCCTTTATGCCCCATTTTCCCATCACACACAAGCTTAGGCACAAGGCAGAGAGCATCCCTCATATGAGGAACAAGACCGGGTAGCACATCATCCATGTCTATATCTTCCACCCCAGATGGCATTTCCCAGTCAAATTTATGAAGAAGATTCGCAAGTGAAAGCTCCACAGCGGCGAGTGCAATAAATATCCCAGGACAAATTCTTCGACCAGCACCAAATGGTATAAGCTCAAAATCATTTCCTTTCAGATCAATGGAACTGCCCAAGAATCTATCAGGATCGAACTCATATGGGTTCTCCCAAGCTTCTGGGTCCCTTCCGACAGCCCAAGCATTCACGTAAACTAAGGTCTTGGTTGGTATTTCGTACCCAGCTACTTAACACTCCTTGGTAGTTTCTCTTGGGATTAGTAGTGGTGCTGTTGGTTGCAATCTCATGGTCTCTTTAACCACAGCTTTCAGGTAAGGCAGTTGTTGAACATCATCTTCATGCACAAAACCTCTATTTCCAAATAAATTTCTAACTTCTTCTTGAGCTTTTCGCATTGCTTTAGGATTCTTTTTTTTTTTTTTTAAATTAACGTGGGTGTCCGGGCCAGCTTTCGCGCACCACGACTAATCCCACGGGCCCTGAAGTTAACGACCATGTAAGCCTCCAGTGGCCATCATATGAGCAACTAAGGACTCGAACCTGAGACCACAGAGGGAACAAACCCCTTGATCCCAAATCCTTACCACTTGACCACCACCTAGATGGTTATCATTGCTTTAGGATTCTTCATTAGAAAGGTCATGGCCCAAATCACAGTAGCTGCACCTGTGTCTGTCCCCGCAACAAATATGTCCTGCAAGAACGCAGAAGAAAATTAAATGGAGAATAAGACTACAAAAATATATATTATTTCTTTCTGTATTATTTACTGAGAATAACTAGGTGTACACAAGATTATTAAACCCGGCGCATCCATGGCTTCATCAATTAAAATAATGTAATTTTGAATTATTTTAAGTTCAATACAGTTTTGACAGGATTGAATTCTTAGTTGAATTGTTGGGTAATTTAATATGACCAAGTCAACAATCACTTGGTTTTTTCAAAATCCAACCTAACAAGATCTTAGATCAATTTAAAAGCCCGACCAAATTTGTACAAGCCCTAGTTTCTTTTTCAATCGATGGTCTCCTTAGTTTTAGGGTGCCATTAACGGATTCATTTTTTTTTCAACCTCACAAAAATATTCTTTCCCTCATTTGAATCTAAATGGAATCTAAATCGAGGACTTAGAAATTGGAACATTGCACTGTATAGCAGTCATCACTTGGAATTGAGAATGAAAAAAAGGATGAACATTGAATACAAGAGGAAATTACTTGAGTTTAGGACTTATTAGTTACCGTTAGAATTGCTTTGATGTGATCCAGGGTTAGCTGAACTTTAAATGAGCCATCCTTGTATATCTGAAGCAAAAAATCAAGTATAGTATCCTCCCTCTCGGGCTTAGGCCTGTTTGGATCAAGATTGTCATCAATGATTCCTTTGTAGAAAGCATCAAATTCTTTGAAACTCTTTTCCAGACGATAGGACAGTCCGGTTAGTTTATCGAAGAGCCAGCCCACGCAAGGAAGATAATCCGAAAGGAAAAAGCTTGAAACCATAGCCTGGATTTCGTTAAGCAACTCCAGGAACCTATTTTTATCGCTTCCTCCAATTTCATACCTTTTTCCAAAGGCAACTCTGCATATTGTTGTGCTTGTGAGAGACACCAATTCTTCTGTCAAGTTGAATGGTTTAGAAGCAAGAGCTGATTTGGATATGTTTTCAATCATACAAGAAACCTCATCTTCTCTAATGGGACGGAAACTTTGTGCTCGAATTGAGCTAAAGACACGAACGACACATATTTTTTTCACCTCTCTCCAATAAGCTCCATATGGTGCCAAAGCCAAGTCTAAGCCATTGTAGGAAATTTTTTTCGTGGCAGTCAAGGCAGGCCTGCTGCAAAATTCGAGGTCATGAGTTTTCAATATCTCTCTAGCCATTTTGGCTGAAGATACTATCAGGGCTGGCCTGAATCCTAGCCTCAGGTGCATGAGGGGGCCATGTTTTTGAGACAGTTTCCATAGATACTGATGAAGGTTGGAATTGCCAAGCTGGTGTAAGTTACCTATGAAGGGAAGACCATCAGGACCAGGAGGCAAACAGGCTTTTTTAGTGGTTTTGTTTCTCTTGATCAGAAGAAACAAGAGGAAAACGGGGAGAGATAGAATTAGGAAGTCGGATAAAGCCATTGTGATTGATCGATTTTCTTTCAATCTTTATAACAAAAGCTACGATACCTCACAGATTCATTATGTACACTCTTATTGTGGATTTCTGTAATGAAATTAGTATTTTGTTTTTAATTGACAAAATCATTTAATTTTGTTTTAAGGACACGAAAATCTTTTCCATGAAATTTATTAGTCAGTACAATAATAAATAAGGTTAAATAAGTTTTTTATATTTTCATTACACGGTATAATTATTTTATTACTTTAAAAACAAAATAATATTAAATTTTATTCCAGGAACATTTTAGTTTTTACCTTAATTTTCAATCATTTAAGTTATTTCATTTCCCTTGAAATTTCAAAGGCTTTGTCTTTGATTTTGGGGTTTTCTCACTTTTTTATATTTAATTATTTAATAGTTATTGAGTGACACTAATTAGAGGCAGCAAGGTGAGGAAATTAAAAAAAAATACTGAAATTGCATGACAATATGTATCAAGTTCAGATGACACATACAATATTTTTTTTTTTGGATTTACGTGTGATGTCCGGGTCACCTTACGCGCACCACGACTAATCCACACGGTCCACTGAACATTTTGCAAGCCCAGTGAACAGGTAAGGCACCGCGGGGGTGACAGACGTGCATGGTAAGGTTCGAACCCATATGCTGAGGAAGGGGACAAGCCCCTCCCACCACTGGACTAGAACCTCACTTGCGACACATACAATATTGTCCTGTGACTAAAACCTTGCTTCCAAGACAGTGGTTAGAGAGTCTCGGCATCTTTTTCATGTATAAGTGACTCGTGTTGTAAAATAGTTACTGGTTTGATATATGTGACCTTCTATTTTTTTTATTTCTTTTTTTCTACTCAATTTTCGTGCTAACCTTCAATAAAATCAAATCAACCCTTAAAACTTATTCTTAAAATTATGTCCCTACTCTCTTTATAACAATTTTTTTATTTAAAATAATTTATAAAGTTAAATATTTTTTTAATTTCATTCACAACATATTTTTTCACCGGTCAAATTTAATTTTTATTATTTTAATTATTATTTGTTTTATTTGAGATAGGTTTTGAAATTGATCCCCTTTTGTCTCTTTTTTTTTTATATAATTTTATCCTCCAACATTCTTTTTATTCACTTTATATGGGGTTTATATTTCTTTTTAAAATAACAAGGGTTGCCTCCGGTTTATTTTTTTTATCTTTGTTAAATTTAGTTTTTTTAAAAGAAAATTTGTATTTTAATTAAACTAAATTTACTGATTTCATCCTCTGTCATTTAATTGGACAGTTGTTGAGCTTTTTAGTTGAGCTTATATTTACAATTTAACTGGTTACAAGTTTGATAGATTAATCTAGATTTATGAGGTTTACCTGAGTTTACAAGATTTAGCCAAGATTACTTGTTTTTTTTTTTCCGGTTTCATCTACCAAAATTTTGATATTCGTTTTCTATGAGATTTTTCTGTGGTTTTGAAAGTAACTCGATTTTATTTTTACCTTTGTTAAATCTAACATTTTGAAAAAAAAAATTATTTTTTAATTAAATTAAATTAATTATGTGAGAATAAGTATGAGATACTCATTTCATGAGGTTTTGTTTTTGTATATTTTTGGAGTCACTGCTTTGATAGCACCAACATTCTTTTTTAGTTTCTAAGTTCTTAGATATTCTTACTTATTTTAAGAAGTTGATATTGCATGAATATTCTTTTTTATGTCGGTAAAAAATTAACCTAGCCCGTAGAGTAGTGTAAGACACACACACGTACAAAAAGGTCTTGGCATTTCAATTGTAGCACTGAACAATTAAAGGCCAAAACCTTTTTCACCTTGATCATTAAATGTTTTGAGTGTTTTTTTTTAATTTTAAACTTAGTTTTTTTTAAAAAAAAATTATCCTTCAACACTAAGTTTAATGGTATTAAATTTTATAATTTATTTTAATTTTATTTATATAAAGTTATTCCAATCTCATGACCCGTGTTGTAAGTTTTACGGGTTAACCATGCTAACTTGAGTTATTTTTCTCTTTTTTTAATTGTTTCTTAACTTCATCCTTCAATACTGGGTTGACTTAAAACTGAGCTTTATACTTGTTTTTTAATTAACTTTTTATGAGGTTGTCACCATCTTATGACCTGAATCGTGAGTTTTATAGGATAGCTAGGTTGACTTGTTTTTTTTTTGTTTTTTCAGTTAAATATTTCTTTTTTTCAATTTAACCCTTCTATATTGGATTGATTGAGAATTGAACTCTATAATTTTTCTCGATTTACTTTCTATGAAGTTATTCCAGTCTTCTGACCTAAATTTGATTTATGTTAAATTTAATTCTCAAACTTTTGATTACTATATATTTTGTTTGAATTTTTTTTTCAATTTCATTTCTTAAAATCTGATTTAATTTGATTTTTATATTAATTTTGGTTCTTATTTTTATGATTATTATTTACTTTTCTCTTATTATTTTTTTAATTAAATTTTTTTATCTATCTAATTTGGCCCTCATTCTTTTGATTGTTACTTATTTTATTTAAAATAATTTATAAAATTATAATAATTATTATTTTA
>SRLM01000668.1:0-93199 GCA_015708895.1 Populus ilicifolia
CTCCTGCACTTGGGAGAAGACATCAATCTCCTTGTCGTGTCAACAATGCAAATAGATGAAGTTCTTCGTGTTGTTTATTTTCAACCCATAAGCCAACTTTAAGTCTGATCTTACATGTCTCCATTACATGTGAAAATAAATTTATCATATGTGGTTTTCAAATCCAGAATGTGATATTTTTAAATTGTGCACCCATGCATGCATTTGAGTTTTTTTTTTTTAAAAAGTTGTGTTTGTTTTAATTTTTAAACTTTCTAAGTATTTGTTTGAGTTTCTTATAAGTAAAAAATATATCATAATTATTATTTATTTGGTTATTTTAGTGTTTTTTGTAGATTTAAAGAGTTGTTCCAAGTATATAATGTCAAATCAAACTATATATTAAGATCTTTAAACAAATTTTAAATTGAAAATCTTTGACTTCATCTTTTGGCACTCTATTAAGTTTTGTATCTCTTTAATGTATGGTGGATTATTACCTTAACTCAGTATCTTTACAGTGGTGAGTTAGTTGTATTTGTATCTCTTTGGTTTTATATCTTGAAGTGGTGAGTGAAAAACATGTATTTTTTTATAAGTAAACTATTACTTTGTGATATGCATACCATCTAGTTATCAAGTTATTTTCATATTGTTTAGGATTTATTACCATAATTGTTCATGGATGTCTTTTGCAAAAATTTAAAAAAGACATTCATGCTCTTAATAAGATGGATCAAATGAGAAGGCAAATCCACTAAACAATATGAAAATGAGATGATGATGAGAATAACACTAAAATTGGTTCTTCTAGTAATAATAATGAGGTGGGTGTTAATCATTTTATCATAAAACACAACATTATACTAGTGACAATTCTTCTTCTCAGCATTAAAGAATAATGAATAAAAGTATTTATCAAGATTCTGACATAAAAGTCAACATTCATAAATTTAAAGGTAAAATGCAACCTCATAAGTTTATTGATTGACTTCAAATTATTGAGAGAGTTTTTTAATTTTAAAGAGTATCATGATGAAAAAAAAGTGAAATTGATGGCTATTAAAAAAAATTATGCTTTCTTATAATAGGAGAATCTTAAGAAGCAAAGGGCTCGTGAGGGTAGAAGTAAGATCAAGTCTTAGAAATAGATGAAAATGGAGCTTAAGAAGAGATTTTTGCCTTAACACTATTAGTAAAAGACTTTTCTCAAGTTTTATAATATGAGGCAATCTAGATTGATCATAGAAAAATATATTATGAAATTTGAATTGTTCATGCTAAAAGGTAATATTGTTTAGCTTTAAAAGCAAACAATAACTTGATACCTGAATGGGTTAAGAAAGAAAATTTTTAATATGGTTTAGTTAAAGCCTTATTATAAATGATGTGAGAAAACTTGCTTCGAATATGAAAAAATAACAAAAAAAGGTTTGAAAGAATAGTTAGAAATCAACATTTAAAGAGAGCTCTTCTAACTTGAGGAATAATTCATTATCTAATAGTACTTCAACTATAAAGTCCTTTGTTTTTAAAGATTTAGAGAAAGGAAGTGTTGGGGCTAGTCCTAACACAACTAGTTCCTTAAGCATTAATTTAAAGAAGTGTCTTAAATGATAAGGATATGGACACATTACTTTTGATTATCCAAATTATAGAATTATTGTTATTATATGAGAAGAGATAACTAGCAAAGATGAATTTTCAAATAAATCAAATCAATAAAATGAAGTGATTTATGTTGATTAAGGTGAGTTACTTACCATTTAGCAAACTTTGAGTGATGTTCAAGAAAATAGTGAAGATTGAGTTTGTTGTAACATTTTTTACACTTGTTACGATGTAAATGAGAAAGTTTATGATGTGATCATTTTTATTGGTGCTTGTAATCATATCATATCTACTAATATGATGAACAAGTCATAGGTAAAAGTATACTTTCAAACCTATAAATTGAGATGGATGGAAAACAAGCATGAATAAAAGATAACAAATAGGTGCCTTATTTTATTTTCCATTAGATAAAAGTATTTTGATCTATTGTGATGTAATACATATGGATGCATGTCATTTGTTCCTTGGTCACCTATGACAATATAATAGAAAATTTTAATAATGATAACTTTAAGAACACTTTTTTTTTTTATGAAAGTTGGTGCATAGATTATTATTGGTCTTTTTAAATTTGGATTTATTTCCAAACCTCTTAAAAGAAGGAAGGATTTTTGGTTACTTGTTCTAAAATGAAAAAACTTGTTGATGATGTTGGTTTAGCTATGTTCTTATAGCTTTTTAGGAAAGATTGAAATGAATGAGTTGGCTTCATAAGTGTAACCCTTGCTTGATGAGTTTTCTAATGTGGCTTATAAAGAGATTCAATATGGACTTCCAGGATATTCATCATTGTATTATTTTCATTTTAGGTGTCATGCTTCCAAACAAGACAACTTATCGAATATATAAAGTAAAGGCAAGTTGATGGGCTAATTTCAAAAAGCATGGTAAGGGAAAATAAGAATTCATATGTTGTGCGTGCTCTTTTTATTCAAAAGATAGTCATGAAGAATGTGCATTAATGCATTAATAGTTGAGCAATGAACAAAATCGTTATTGGCTATCAATTATATATTTCTAGGCTAGATGACTTGCTTGATTATTTTCATGGTGCTATCATATTTTTAAATATTGATTTTAGAAGTGGCTACGATTAGATTCGAATGATATTTGGTGATAAATGAAAAATAGCCTTCAAGATGAGGGGTTACCTTTTTAACTGGATAGTTATGTTATTTGGCCTTTCTAATACACCTAGTATTTTTATACAAATGATGAATCATATGTTTAAACCTTTTATTAGCACATTTATTGTTTTTTATTTTGATTATATTCTTGTATACAACAATAATAAAAAAGGGCATCTTAGTCACTTATAAGAAGTATTCCAAACTTTGAGGAGGTTTTATGCTAATTTGAAGACGTGAATTTTTCACTAGCATCCAACTTTCTTGGTTTTTGTTGTTTTTAATGATAGAGTGAAAATATATTCTATAAAGATTAAAGCAATTCTAAGATGACTAAATTCTCAAAATCTTTATTTCAAAATTTTCATATCTTAGCATCTTTTTTTTATCTGCATTTCATAAAATATTTTAACACTATTATTGCTTTAAACAATGAATGCTTGAAAGGAGGTAGTTTCAAGTGGATGAATGAGGCATAAAAAAGTTTTGAACTTATAAAGCAAAAGGTGACCAATGCTCATATTTGTTCTTTACTTGATTTTTTAAAAAAACTTTTAAATTTGAGTGTAATATGTTAGAACTGATGTTGTTCTTAGCCAAAAATGCAAGCCTATTGCTTTTTATAGCAAGAAGCTCAGCGATTCATAGAGAAAATATTTAGTTTATGAAAAAAGAGTTTTATGTCATTTTCCATGCTTTAGACTATTGGTGTCAACATTTTCATCCAAAACTATTTGTGTTATTTTTCCAACCATGAGGCTTTAAAGTTTCTTAATAGCTAGTAGAAACTAAACTAAACTAATATGGACCACATGATTATATGGTCTGTAACCTATACACAAATAATACAACTTTTAAAAAGCTAAAAAATCATGTTTGAAAGTGTGACACAAAAATTACCTTGAACTTAAACACTAGCATTATTAGAATCTAAAGCCCCACCCAACAAATAGCAGTTCATCAATAAGAAGTTTATGGTGAAGTAATGAAGACATTTGTTGTTTGATAAGTCGATTTAGTTCGTTACATAATCAAAGTATAATAATACTCTCAAACACACATATATTTTATTCATTACTGTATGAAACTCTTACACTCCCTTTTAAAAATGTATTTATAATATCAAAAACCTAAAACTTAATAGTCTAAACATAAGACCACAAATACAATAAATTGAATTTTATAAAAATTAAAATAACAAAGCTTAAAATTCAATGCAATTCGTTACATTATCAAAGATAATAATACTCTCAAATACATGTATATTTTATTCATCAAAGTCTAAAACCCTTAGACTCCCTTTCAAAAGGGTATTTATAATGCTAAAGACCTAAAACTTAATGGTCTAAACATAAGACCACAAATACAATACATTAAATTTTATAACAATTGAAATAACAAATCTTAAAATTCAATGCAAATATAAAGCCAAAAGTGTCATTAAAAAAGGAGTTTGACATTCTTGTGTTTGGCTCTATAAAGATTTCACAACTCAAGAAAATCTAGTGTTTGCTGCCTTTTTTTTATTTTAAATTTTATTTAAGTCTCATTACAATCTCCTTTTTTTATTACATTAATTAAAGTATATTTATCCTTTGTTGAATTTTAAACACCAATCTTGCCCTAAATATCTTAAATCTGCCCAATCAATACCTCTTTACTTTCTTGGCCCTTGATCTTATAATTGACCTAATTGGTAACTTTAGAGAATCATGTGATAATGTTTGTTGATTCTCATTATCCTTTGTGTTAGTTGGCTGGTCCATATCACAAAGACCCATATCACATAGACATGCTCATTGGATTGAATTTCTACAAACTTTTAGTTTCTTTATGAAGCATAAAGATAGGGTTTATAATATTGTCACGAGTACTTTGAGTCCAAGACATTTTTATTGAATGATATGTAAGTAGAAATGACAAGTTTTTAAGTGATATAAGATCCTTATAAGCATGATAATGATTTCAGCAAGATATAGGATGATGTGAATGTAGGGTTTCCATACATTTTGTTATACTAAAGGGTTATCCTTTCAAAGGAAATTGTTTATGTATTCTTAAAGGTTTTTTGAGGGAAATCATTAATTTTTAAGCTCACAATGATGGACTTAGTGGACACTTCAAAAGAGATAAAACACTTTTTGTAATCCATGATAATTTTTTTTAGCCAAAGACGGAGAAAGATGTTACAAAACTCATACAACATTGCAGAACATGTTATATTGCCAAATCACATAGTCAAAATTCATGTTTATACACTCCACTTCTAGTAACCAAAACTCCTTGGAAAGATATTAGCATGGATTTTGTGATAGACTTACTTAGAAGTTCAAGAAATAAAGATTCAATTATAATGGTGGTTATTTATTTCTCTAAAACAATGCATTTTATTCCATATGGCAAAACACTTGATGTTTAATTAGTACTTAAAAGTATATTTTTATCAAGGTTTTATATCATCATTTTGCACTTGAAATATCAATAACTCCTTAACTAAAACATATTTTATAATAACATATATAATAATATAAGATACCTTTAATTTATGATAAATGTTCATCTTAAATGCATGTTCATCTTAAATGCAAGCCTATCACATAAATAAAAGGATTAATTGATGAGTTTAAGTGCTGAAATTGAAAGGATAAAGAGATGGTCAAATTTAAAAAAAAAAGATGTTAGTGCAGTTCAAACTGAAACCCTGTTTAGTAATTGTGTTATATTTGGAGCTGTAGATCTTAAATTTAGGTCTATTTTATATGAATGGAAAGGTAAGACATAGGCTTACAATTTTCATACCAAGATTTAAAAAGGTCATTTTCAAGTCCAAATTGTAGCAACAATAAAGAAGTCTGAATCTTTCTTACAGCCCAAATACTATTCAGTGTTTAACCTATATGTTGAGTTCTAGAGGTCCAAATGACTTCAATTTCTTTTCTAGAAAACTGAGATAATTTTCTAGAACTTTCATATAGAGGTTTGGTTTAAATTCTGACATTATCAATGACATTTTATTCAATAAGGATTGTCATCAAGTTAAGATGTGGCCACTCACTCATCAATTAGTCATTAAATCAATAGTTCTTAAATTTGATCTCTAAAAGAAGGCATTTTTCACGTATTTAGGCATCTTGGTTTGCATATCAAGATTATGCTCTTGCTTTCTCTCTTTATATTTTTGTAATTTTTAAGTTTTACTTTCATTAATATCTTGTTTTTGCCTTTCATTTCATTTTCTTTACTTGGTTAAATTTAATCTTATTTATATTCTTATTTTGTTTATTTATATTTCTCTCTTTCATTATGTTTAACTAAGTTTATTATGTCAAGATGAAAATGTTACACTAATGGTGTAAGAATAAGTATAATGTAAACTTAATATGGACTTTAATGTTCGATACTAACATGTTTTGTATTTGTTAATTTGTTTACTCTTTAATACTTTGCTTGTTAAATGACTAATCTTGATTTATGTTGTATAACACTTGGTACAACAAATGCTTCACACTTTCATAGCATAAAACGTATGGTATAACCGACACCTGTGCTATAAAAGGAACTTGATTTGTTGTTAACATAAGTTATAATCATAAATATCTGACAACATTTACAAGTATTAGCATTATTCAAATAAGATAACTAATATAATTATGTTAACAATTTATAATCTGATTGGAACCTCCTTTGTATGAGGTTTCCATTTGAGTAATAAGAGTTTATACTATTCTTGTTTAAAATCCCATTAGTGGATCCTCTAACCTTGACATTTGTTGTTATCATTGTTTAATCCTCATATTGATCTTCCATCTCAAAGTTCTCATAAACTTCTTCTTCTCCTTCTTCTACTACTACTATTACTGCTGCTACTAGTACTACTACTACTACTACTACTACTGTTATTATTATTATTATTATTATTATTACCATTATTATTATTATTATTCTTGTTGTTGCTATCATTGTATTGTCATTATTTATAAATTATATAATTAACCTTCTTGTGGTTCAACCTCGATCTTGTCGGGTTATTTATTACTTCGACGCTCCTATATTTATGAGAAAACATCAATCTTTTGATCATGTCAAGTTTTTGGCATCGTTGTTAGGGAGATAAATTCTTGTAGAAATTATAGTATTTATTTTATCTTTTCACCTTTTTTTTTATCTAACTTTGTTTCTTCTTTTTTTTTCTTCTTTCTTTTATTCTATTCTTATACGTGTATAAGAGTGTGATCATGTATATTAAGTGGTAGATGTTTGAGGATATCCTCATCATTTTCAGAAACTATGGCCGAAGAAGATAACCAGTCACTTTATAATGAGAATAACCATGTTAGAACATTTAGATATCACTTGCATTCTATAAAAAACAAGTGTACTATCACGCATAGTTTTTTTCCTTGATACATCTAATTTTAATTTTAAACAAGATATTATTCAACTTTTACCTTCTTTTCATAGCTTAGATTTAGAAAATCTATACTTAAATTTAAAGGAATTTAAGAAGGTCTGCAACATATATAATGACTCAAATTATAGCATGAATACCATCAAATTAAATCTTTTTTTTTATTAAAAAATAAAGCTAAAACATGGCTATAAAATTTGAGACTAGGATCCATTCATACTTGGGATGAAATACAACAATAGTTTTTAAAGAAGTTTTTTCCTTCTCATAGAACAAACTCTTTCAAAAGACAAATCACCACTTTCACTCAAAAAACAGGAGAAACATTTTACCAATATTGGGATAGATATCGAGACATGCTTAATACTTGCCCTCATCAAGGTTTTGAATTATGAAAATTGATTTCACATTTTTATAAAGGGTTAGCACCTAGAGATAGGCAAATGATGGAATTGATGTGCAATGAAGCTTTTAAAAATAAAAACCCTATTGAAGCAATGGAGTACTTAGACTTGTTAGCTGAAAATGCTCAAAATTAGGATACCGCAGGTACTTACGAGGCACCGAGTAAAACTCAACCTCATATATTTAGTGCAGGTATATACAAACTTAGAGAAGACCATGACCTCTAAGTCAAGTTTGCATCTTTAGCTAGAAAAGTTGAGGCACTAAAATTGAAAAAGAGTGGTAAATTAAAATTTATTGAAAATATTGTGTGTTAAATATGTGAAACAAATGAACACTCAACTAATAACTATCCAACCTTGCCTTCTTTTAAGGAATATCTCCATGAACAAACCCATGCTTTAATCTGTTTCCAAAGGGCCAACTATAATCCATACTCATAAACATACAACTCTGGTTGGAGAAATCACCCAAATTTTAGTTGGAAGAGTGACACGACCAAAAGATTGATGTCATTTTCCAAGTGTAGGAGTGTCAAAGTAATAAATAATCTAGCAAGACCAGGGTCGAACCACAGGGAGGCTAATTGTATAAATTATAGATAACAATAATATAACAACAACAATAGTAACAATAATAACACTAAATAGTAATACTAATAATAATTTTAATATTATCATTAATAATAATAGTAATAGTATAATAATAATAATAATAATATTTGTAAATATTGTCAGGCGTTCATGATTATAACTTACGTTAACAACAAATCAAATTCCTTTCATAACTCAGATGTCGGTTATACCATATAGTACGGGTTATGAGAGTGTCAAATATTTGTTGTACCAAGTGTTATACAACATAAATCTACATTTGTCATTTAACAAACAAAGTATTAAAGAGTGAACAAGACAACAAATACAAACTATGTTAGTATCAAACATTAAATTCCATATTAAGTTTACATTATACTTATTCTTATACCATTAGTATAACCTTTTTACCCTAACATAATAAACTTAGCTAAAAACATAATGAAAGAAAGAAAATAAATAAACAAAATAAGAACATAAATAAAATAAAAGTTAACTAAGTAAAGGAAAGGAGTTGAAAGGCATAAACTTGATATTAATGAAAGCAAAACTTAAACATTATAAAAAATACAAAGAGAGAAAGCAAGAACATGATCTTAATCTGAAAACCAAGATGCCTTAATGCATGGCAAATGCCTCCTTTTATATGTTAAAATTGAAAATTATTGATTTGATGACTAATTGATGAGTGGGTGCCAACTCTTGACTTGGTGACAATCCTTATCTTCTCTTATCTACCCAAAACATCATTGATAGCGTCAAAATAAGAACCATATGAAAACATGAAAATTGTAAAAAATTATCTTAGCTTTCTTAAGTAGACAAATTGAGGTCATTTGGACTTCTAGATTCTAGCTATGGGCCAAACAATGAACAGTGCTCGGGCTGGATGACAGATTTAGACTTCTTTGTTGTTGCTATAATTTGGACTTGAAAATGATGTTTTTAAGTTTAGGGCTTCCTAGAAAAGTTGGAGGCCTATGTCTTACCTTTCCATCCATATAAAGTAAACCTAAATCCAAGATCTACAACTCTAGATATAACTCAATTACCGAATAGTGTTTTGATTTAGATTGCACCGACATCTCTTTTCTAGGTTTGGTCATCTCTTTGTTCTTTTAATTTGAGTTTTTAAATTCATCAATCAATACTTTTATTTATATGATAGGCCTGCACTTTAAATAAATATTTATCATAAATTAAAGGTATCATATATTATTAGATGTGTTATAAAATATGCTTTAGTTAAGGAGTTATTGATACTTTAAGTGCAAAATGATGATATAAAACCTTGATAAAAATGCTATTTTAAGTACTAATCACCCCCTCAACTAGCTTATTACTAGTCCCTAGTAATCAAAGTGTTAAAATAGAAAAATAATTTGTAAATTCTACAAAGCAAGGTATTCATCATTCAACTACTATTAATCTATCCAAATAAATAAACTCTCATTAAATTTATATATGTGCTCAATAGCTCTTAAATAAGATATTAATAAACCTTTTTTTTGTGCTCAATATATCAACACATAGTTATGGGTCTTTACCTGGAAGAAAATAAAATTTTTGTTCTAATATTTAAGGTTAACTTCCTTGGATTGAGATTTTTTTTTCTTTTTGTTTTTTTAAATATTTATACATGTAGCTTAAAACACAATGCATCTTTAACCCATGTAATGAGCTTTCAGCTAATAACTCCCAAACCAGTTAGTCTTAGGGCATTAGATGTTGAGACACCCCTACGGGATTAGTACCTTGGGTTGCAGATACTGATACGTAGATAATGCAATGTTTAATTCTCTCAAGCTTTTCTCCTCAATCCATATAACAAGTGTTGGGCCAATAGCTTCTAAGTTAGTTGACTTTAGGGTATTAGGTGTTAAAACACCCATTCAAGCTTAATTGCTTAGGTTAGGGAGGCTACGAAACTAAACTTATCTATATATTTATTATTATCATTTTTTTTGCTCTTTTTGTTTGTTTGTTTTATTTTTTCAAATTATATATTATCCCTTTCCCTTAGTTTTTACCTTCAACAAAAGAACATAAATAATGTAATAATTCAATATGCAACCTATAATCATATGTTAAAATGTGTGTGTGAAATTGAAGCTTTAAGAATACATGTTAAATGAGTATATGAGCAAAATTACGTGATAATAATGTGAGAGTTTGTAAACCTGAATATTTCAAGAAGTATTATTATAAACCTTATTTATAATGGTTACTAAGATGCGTCTCAAAAGTCATTTTAACAAAATAGCTCCTTTACTTTGCCATCCTAGTAACAATAATTTTATATATGCTTTATCAAATGGAAAACACAGTTAGTTAATTTTTTTTGGTCAACTACTACCCTCTCCCCCCAACCAAAATGAGACATTGTCCTTAATGTCTCTGAAAGTAGAAAGATAAAGTATAGAAGACATTACCTGAAATAACAAACACTAACAAACTTGAAACACACTTAAATAAATATAAAAAACAACAAAACACAATAATAAAGCCAAAAGACAAAAATTTACAAATAAAGACTCAAATCCAATCTAAGCTTTTTACGACTTTCCTTAGATAACCAATTTATACGACTGATAGAGGGATCAATCACAGGAATGAAAGATTATAGTTGATTAATTAGTTGTTCAATAGTAGCAGGAGAGATTATGATTTGTCGTGCAGAACATGTTAGAAATTCATGTTCTATAGCATGATTAAGATAAGACAACAACTTATCATAATAACCATTAACATTTAATAAACCTATAGGTTTCTGGTGAATGTGCAGTTGGGCCTAAGAGAAAATATGAAAGATCTCTTCCAATATGCCTAGACCACCTGGTAAGGTAATGAAGGCATCAACATGGTTAAACATTGCATTCATTCAAGCATATATTATGGAGACCTATAGTTCCTCTCCAATTATTTTTCCAATGATGTCCCCTTGTGCTAAAGCTTGGGGGATGAACTCCAAAACTTGACTACCTCTTAAAAATGCCTCCCATTAACCCAAGACTGCCTCCTCTATACACCAAATAAATCTTTCTCTCAGTTAGCAGACCAAGATGATTTATTGATTCAAAAAACTTCTTTTCTTTCCTAAGACTAGATCCACCGAAAACACAAATATTTCTTATGTGATGACTTGAGGAACTTGCCATTTCTATACACTTCTATATTTGTTGAATGTATAGGTTAAGTAGAAATAAAAGGAAGGAAGAGAGAATTTTATAGATGAGAGATTAAAAAAGCAATCATACCATCTATAGTAGGCCAGTTGGAGTCTCACACACACTCTCTTTCTCTCTTTATTTATTTTTAAAAAAGCATATGTATATACAGGTAGTTGTGATTATGTCTTACATCTTTCATTGGTTTTATGTCCAAGAAGAACTTAAACGCCCTTTATGGGTTGAGATAGGCTTCTCATATAGTTTTCTTAAAAACTAGCAAACAAGGTTTGTTTTGGTCAGATTTCTAAGACTAAGTCGATCATGTTCTTTATAAAAATGAGGTCATAGATCATGAATTGTATGATGCACATCTCCACTAAGACGCATCTTAAGAGTTAATAGAAGATTATCTAAAAACTCCTTACTCAGGCCATTCTTAATAAATTGTATTTTATCTTCACGATTTATAGATACCATTCCTAAAAAATGATATTGTGCATTACAAGTCCATTTAGCACATCGATGACAGGCTTTCAGTCATTTTGTATGATGTTTTTTTACAAAAATGCTTTTACCTGTTCAAGGCATGTGTGAAATGAAGGAGATAGACTCATATGATAATCAGACCTTTGCTTCAATCAACTAGTGAATATCTTTAGAAATTCTATGATTCATGAACAACCTTAATCTTGCACATCTAACATGGTAAATTTTTGTAATCGCATTCTAAGGCAGAGCGAGAAAATACTTTTTCAATTTTTCAATATTAGTATCCATTTTCGAATAAGAATTGGAAGAGACATTCAAAAAGTTGCACAAATATATACACATATATCAATTATTATAGGAAACTGAAAGAATTGACTTAAGTCATGGAGTATCGTTGTCCGCCATTTGACTAGGACGAGAGAAACTAACAAAAATCACTAAAATAGAAATATAAAAACAATGTGAGGAAAAAAAATCTTTATATACAAGATTACTCAATTCAATAGAGTCATTTTCAACTGAAAAATTATCAATGTAAACTTTCAAACAATGTCCATTTACCTTGAAAACATAGTCATTCTTTGGATTCTCGATATCATAGGCCCCATATAGATACACATGTTTCACAATAAAAGGACCACTCCATCTTGATCTTAGTTTTCCAGGAAATAAATGCATTCGAGAATTATAAAGTAAAACTTTTTCACCAACATTGAATATTTTTCTTAGTATTTTCTTATCATGAAACTCTTTGATTCTTGCTTTATGAATTCTTGAATTTTCATATACATCATTTCTCATTTTCTCAAGCTCATTTATTTGTAATTTTTGAAGTTGACTAGCATCATAAAGATTTGAATTGAAAGCTTTAATAGCCCAATAAACTTTATGTTCAAGTTTCACAAGCAAGTGACAAGGTTTTTGCAGTTGTCTTTCTTGATGAGAAATAACCCCTATATGCCTTAGAATGATAAAATTTAATGACACTACTTACCTCATTGTCAGAAATGTATCTTTAAAATATTTGATCAGGACAATATTTGAATAAATATGGGTCATCCCAATAAAAGTTCTTCACTTTGTTCAAGAACTTTCTTTTATCTTGGGTACTCCAATGAGCTGACAATTGTCTTAAAACAAGAAAATTGACAATATTAGCAAACCAAGACATTGAAGAGATAAAAAGTAAAGATTCATCTGGAAACTAGTCATCTATTGGTATGATGTTAATTTTCAAATCTGTTGTCTATCTTGACAAATGATCTGCGAGAATATTTTTGGTGTCTTTCTTATCTTTGATTGTGATATCAAATTTTTGAAGTATCAAAATTCACCGTACCAATCTAGCCTTAGAATCTTTCTTAGAAAAAAGATATTTGAATGCTATATGATCACTGAAAACAACAATAGGTGAGCTAACAGGATAAGACTTGAATTTTTCATATGCAAATACTACTGGAAGTTTTTTTAGTGGTGGTGTAATTCATTTAAGCATTATTTAAAGTTTTACTTGCATACTAAATCACATAAGGTTTCTTATCATTTATTTGTCCCAAAACAGCATCTACGGTATAATCACTAGCATCACATATTTTTTCAAAAGGTAATGACCAATCAGGTGGTTGAATGATAGGAGCAGAAGTAAGTAAGTTTTTAAGTTCAATAAAGACTTCTTCACAATGTTCAGTCTATTAAAAAATATTATCCTATGTTAGAAGGTTACTTAAGGGCTTAGATATTACACTAAAATCTTTGATGAACCTTCTATAAAAACCAGCATGTCTTAAGAATGATCTAACATTTTTAATAGATTTTGGTGTTCGCAAGTTAGCAATTAACTCAATTTTAGATTTGTCAACCTCAATTTCTTTTAATGAAACAATGTGACCAAATACAATGTCGTTTCTTACCATAAAATGACATTTTTTCCAATTCAATACAATATTCTTCTCTTCACACTTGCTCAAAACCTTTTCTAAGTTAGTCAAACAATCATCAAAAGAATCACTAAAAACAGAAAAATCATCCATAAAAATCTCAAGAAAATGTTCAACCATACCACTAAATATACTGAGCATGCATCTTTGAAACATGGTTGGTGCATTATGTAATCTAAAAGGCATCTTTCGATATGCAAATGGACATGTGAAAGTAGTCTTCTTTTGATCTTCCAATGCAATTTTAATTTGGTTGTAACCTGAATAACCATCTAGAAAATAGTAAAATTCATGACCTATAACTCTTTTTAGGATTTGATCCATGAATGGTAAAGGAAAATGATCCTTTTTAGTCATTCAATTAAGTTTTCTATAGTCAATGCACATGCGTCAACCAGTAACAGTCCTAATAAGAATTAACTCATTGTTCTCATTTGTTATCACAGTGACTCCAGACTTCTTGGGTACAACTTGGGTAGGACTTACCCATTTACTGTCAGAAATAGGATAAATGATTCTATTATCTAGAACCTCAATGACTTTATTTTTCACTACTTTTTTCATATTAGGATTGAGCCTTCGCTGCATTTCCCTAAAATGTTTAGCATTTTCCACCAAATAAATTCTATGTGTACAAATCAAAGGACTAATTCCTTTTATGTTAGCTATGGTTCATCCTAATGCTTTTTTGTGCATTTTTAGAGTTTATAATAACTTACCTTTTTGATGTGCATTATGTTTGGAAGAGATTATTATTAGAAAATTTTAATTTTCTTCAAAAAATTAGTATTCGAGATTGAATGGTAACGACTTTAAATCAAGTTTGAGTGGTTGAACACTTGAAGGTATAAACTTAATTGATTGTGGTGGCAATTCCTCAATTTATGAGCTCCAATTACTAGCCTTTGATTCTTCCTGAAAATAAACCATTTGTAAATTATCAAATTCATCAATCTTAGTTTCACTAGAAGTGGTTTGAAATTGATCATGAATTAATTTTTTAGTAAAGTCCATTTCTTATAAATCATTATCATCTCCAAGTTGCTTGCAAATGTTGAAAATATTCATCTCTAATGTCATGTTTCGAAATAATAGTTTCATCAGTCCATTCCTATAATTAATCAATGCATTATAAGATGCAAGAAACAGATATCCTAAAATAATAGAAAATGAATTATATACTTCAATAGGTTGTGTGTACCCAATGTTCAACCCACAATCATATGTTAAAGTGTATGTGTGAAAATTAAAGTTTAAGAATACATGTTAAATGAACATATGAACAGAATTAATTGATAACAATATGAGAGTTTATAAACTTGAATATTTTAAGAAGTATTATGATAGACCTTGTTAAAAACGATTAATAAGATACGTCTCAAGAGTCACTTTAACAAAAAAGATGCTTTGCTTTGCCATCCTAGTAACAACAATTTTACACATGCTTTATGAAATAAAAAACATAGTTAGTTAATTTTTTTTTCAACTACCACCCTTTCCCCCCAACCAAAATGAGATATTGTCCTAAATGTCCTAAAGTAGAAAGATAGAGTATAAAAGACATCACCGGAAATAATAAACACTAACAAACCTGAAACACACTTAAATAAATATAAAAAACAACAAAACATAATAATAAAAGCAAAAGACACAAAGATTCACAAATAGAGACTTAAATTCAATCTAAATTTTTACGGCCTTTTGTAGAAGACCAATTTATGGAACTCATAAAGGGATCAATTACAAGAATAAAAGATTGTAATTGGTCAATTAATTGTTCAGTCGCAGTAGCAAAGATTATGATTTATCATGCCCAAGATATTAGAAATTCTTGTTCCATAGCATGATCAAGAAAAGACAACAACTTATCATAATAACCATTAATATTTAATAGACCTATAGGTTTATGGTGAATGTGCAGTTAAGTCGAAGAGGAAATATGAAATATTTCTTCCAATGTACCTAGACCACCTAGTAAAGCAATGAAGGCATCAGCATGGTTAAACATTACATTCATTCGAGCAGACATTGTGGAGACTTGTAGTTCCTCTCCAATTGTTTTTCTAATGATGTCCCTTTGTGCTAAAACTTTGGAGACGACCCCCAAAACTCGACTACCTTCTAAACATGTAGCTATTGACACACCTGCCATTAACTAAGATTGCCTCCCCTATACACTAAATGAATCTTTCTCTCAGCTAGCACCTGACTAAAATGATTTGCTGACTCTAAAAACTCATTTTCTTTCCTAAGACCAAATCCACCAAAAATACAAATAATTCTTATGTGATGACCTGAGGAACTTGTCATTTCTACACACGTCTATATTCATTGAATGTATAGGTTAAGTATAAATAAAAGGAAGGAAAAGAGGATTTTATAGATGAGAAATTAAAAAGGCAATCATACCATCTATTTGTAGGCTAGTTGGAGTCTCACATACACTCTCTTTTATTTATTTATTTATTTATTAAAAAGCATATGTATGTACAGGCAGTTGTAATTGTGGTTTAGATCTTCTCTTGGTTTTACCTCCAAAAACAACTTAAATGCCCTCTATGGGTTGGAGATAAGCTTCCGATCTAATTTTCTTAAAAATTAGTAAACATGGTCTTTTTTTTTTAATTAGATCCCCAAGACTAAATTGATCATGTTCTTTCTAACCTAATTACCGAATAGTGATCCGGTTTAGACTGCACCAACATCTCTTTTCTAAGTTTGGTCATCTCTTTATCCTTTTAATTTCAGTTCTTAAACTCATCAATCGATCCTTTCATTTTTGTGATAGGTCTGCATTTAAAATGAATATTTACTATAAATTAAAGGTATCTTATATTATTGGATATGTTATTACAATACATGTTTGAGTTAACGAGTTATTAATACTTCAAGTGCAAAATGATGATATAAAACCTTGATAAAAAAAAGGCTTTTAAGTACTAATAAAAAAGTGCCTAGAGGAATAGTTGAAGATGTTGACATGATGAAAAGATTGATATCTTCTCCCAAGTGCAGGAGTGTCAAAGTAATAAATAATCCAGCAAGACCGGGGTCGAACCACAGGGAGGTTATTGTACAAATTATAAATAACAATGATACAACAACAACAATAATAACAATAATAGAAATAATAGCAATAATAATAATAATAACAACAACAACAACAACAACAACAACAACAATAATAATAAAGAAGAAGAAGATGATGAGAGCTTTGAGATGACATATTAAAGTAAGGATTAAACAATGATAATAACAAATGTCAAGGTTAGAGGTTCCACTAATGGTATGTCAAACAAGTATAGTATAAACTCTTATTGTTCAATTGGAAACCACACATAAAGGAGGTTCCAATCAGATTATAGATTGTTAACATGATTACATTAGTCATCTTATTCAATTAATGCTAATACTTGTAAATTTCATCAAGCATTCATGATTATAACTTATGTTAGCAACAAATCAAGTTCCTTTCATAGCTCAGGTGTCGCTTATACCATACAGTATGGGCTATGAAAGCGCCAAACATTTGTTGTGCCAATTGTTATACAACATAAATCAAGATTAGTCATTTAACAAGCAAAGTATTAAAGAGTGAACAAGATAACAAATATAAAACATGTTAGTATTAAACATTAAAGTCCATATTAAATTTATACCATACTTATTCTTACACCATTAGTGTAACCTTTTCACCTTGACATAATTAACTTAGATAGACATAATGGAAGAAAGAAAAATAGATAAACAAAATAAGAACATAAATAAGATAAGAGTTAACAAAGCAAAGCAAAGGAAATGAAAGGCATAAACTTGATATTAATGAAAACAAAGCATAAACACTACAAAGAATACAAAGAGAGAAAACAAGAACATGATCTTGATCTGGACACCAAGATGCCTAAATGCATGGCAAATGCCTCCTTTTATAGGCCAAAATTGTGAACTATTGATTTGATGACTAATTGATGAGTAGATGGCCAACCCTTGACTTGGTGACAATCTTTATCTTCTCTTGTCTGCCCGAAACGTCATTGATGACGTCAAAATTAGAGCCACTTGAAAACATGAAAGTTCTAGTAAATTGTCTTAGCTTTCTTGTGTAAAAACTTCAGCTCATTTTGATTTCTAGAACTCCAGATATGGCCAAAATACTGAACAGTTCTCGGGTTAGAGGATAGATTTGGGCTTCTTTGTTGTTACAACAATTTGGATTTAAAAATGGCCTTTTTAGATCTTGGGCTCTATATGAAAGTTGTAGGCCTATGTCTTACCTTTCCATCCATATAAAGTAGACCTAAATCTGAGATCTATAGCTCCAGATATGACCCAATTACCGAACAGTGTTCCAGTTTGGATTATACCAACATCTCTTTTTTGAGTTTGATCATCTCTTTGCCTTTGCAATTGAAGTTCTTAAAGTCATCAATCAATCCTTTCATTTATTGATAGGGCTGAATTTAAATGGACATTTACCACAAATTAAAGGTATCTTATATTATTAGATAGATTATTATAAAACGTACTTTAGTTAAGGAGTTATTGATACCTCAAGTGCAAAATGATGATATAAAACCATGATAAAAATGCACTTTTGAGTACTAATTAGATGTGTTAGTACAGGTCGATAAATTTATTTAACATGTGGATTTTGTTGTCTTGTACACGAAATCTATTAAAGCATATAATTCATTTATTGTTATTTTAGGACGTTCGTTTCTTAAAACTTTTAATGTATTGATTAATTGTAGGAATGGACTGATGAAGCTATGTTTTGAAAACATGATATTGGAGATGAATATTTTTAACATTTGCAAGCAACTTGAAGATGATAATGATTTATAGGAAGTGAACTTTATTGAAAAATTAGTTCATGATCAATTTCAAACCATTTCTAGTAAAACTGAAATTGATGAATTTAACGATTTGCAAATGGTTTATTTTCAGGAAGAATTAAAGGCAAGTAATTAGAGACCATAATTGAGTAATTGCCATCACGATCAATTAAGTCTATATTTTCAAGTATTCAACCACCCAAACTTGATTTGAAGTCATAACCATTCAATCTCAAATACTCATTTTTAAAAGAAAATGAAACTTTTATGGAATAATCTCTTCCAAACTTAATGCACATCATGAAGGTAAGTAATTATAAACTCTTAAAATGTACAAAAATACATTTGGATGGACCATAATTGATGTAAACGCAATTAGTCCTTTGATTTGCACATACAAAATTTCTTTGGAGGACAATGTTAAACCCTCTATAAAAATATAACGAAAGCTCAATTCTAATATAAAAAAAGTAGTGAAAAATAAAGTTATTAAACTTCTAAATAATGGAATTATTTATCCTATTTTTGATAGCAAATGGAAAAGTTTTACCTAAGTTGTACCTAAGAAGTCTAGAGTCACTATGATAACAAATGAGAAAAATAAGTTAATTCCAACTAGGAATATTACTAGTTACACATGTGTATTGACAACAAGAAACTTAATTTAATGACCAAAAAAGATCATTTTTCTTTACTTTACATGGACCAAATCCTAGAAAGAGTTGTAAGTCATGAATTTTATTGTTTCCTAGATGGTTATTCAAGTTATAACCAAATTGAAATTATATTGGAAGATCAAGAGAAGACTAATTTTACAAGTCCATTTGATACTTTTGCATATCGAATGATGTCTTTTGGATTATATAACATGATTAGTACTTTAAAATGTATTTTTATCAAGGTTTTATATTATCATTTTGCACTTAAAGTATTAATAACTCTTTAACTAAAGCATGTTTTATAATAACATATCTAATAATATAAGATACCTTTAATTTATGATAAATGTTCATTTTAAATACAAGCCTATTATATAAATGAAAGGATTGATTGATGAGTTTAAGAACTAAAATTGAAAAGACAAAGAGATGGCCAAACTTAGAAAAAGATGCTGGTGCATTCCAAACCGAAACTCTATTTGGTAATTACATCATATCTAAAGCTGTAGATCTCGGATTTAGATCTATTTTATATGGATGAAAAGACAAGATATAGGCCTAAAACTTTCATGGAAGCCCAAGATTTAAAAAGGCTATTGTCTAATCCAAATTATAGCAACAATGAAGAAGTCTGAATTTATTCTACAGTCAGAACACTGTTCAGTGTTTGACCCATATCTAGAGTTTTAGAGGTCCAAATGACC
Source organism: Populus ilicifolia (assembly GCA_015708895.1). Taxonomy (NCBI): domain Eukaryota; kingdom Viridiplantae; phylum Streptophyta; class Magnoliopsida; order Malpighiales; family Salicaceae; genus Populus; species Populus ilicifolia. Next base: position 19,921 of record SRLM01000668.1, read on the forward strand.
TCTATATGACCTCCATTTTTTTTCTAAAAAATATGAGACAATTTCCTACAATTTTCATATTCAAGTGGTTCCAATTTTGACATTATCGGTGATGTTTTGTTCATACAAGAGAAGATAAGGATTGTCACCAAGTCAAGAGTTGACCACCCATTAATCAATTAGTCATCAAATCAATAGTTCCTAATTTTGGCCTATAAAAAAGGAATTTGCCATGCATTTAGGTATCTTGGTTTCTAGATCAAGATCATGCTCTTGCTTTCTCTCTTTTTATTTTTGTAATGGTTAAGTTTTGTTTTCATTAATATCTTGTTCATGTCTTTCCTTTCCTTTCCTTTACTTAACTTTTATCTTATTTATATTCTTATTTTGTTTATTTATTTTTCTTTCTTTTATTATGTTTAGTTAAGTTTATTATGTCAATGTGAAAAGATTATACTAATGGTATAAGAATAAGTATAGTATAAACTTAACATGGACTTTAATGTTTAATACTAACATATTTTATATTTGTTATCTTGTTCACTCTTGAATACTTTGCTTGTTAAATGACTAATCTAGATTTATGTTGCATAACACTTGGTACAACAAATACTTGCTACTTTCATAACCCATACTATATGGTATAACCAACACCTAAGCTATGAAAGGAACTTGATTTGTTCTTAATATAAGTTATAATCATGAACGCCTAACGAGATTTACAAGTATTAGCATTAATCGAATAAGATAACTAATGTAATTAAGTTAATAATTTATAATCTAATTGGAACCTTCTTTGTGTGTGGTTTTTAATTGAATAATAAGAGTTTATACTATACTTGTTTGACATTCCATTAATGAATCCTCTAACCTTAACAATTTTTGTTGACATTAATCTTTTATCTCAAAGTTCTCATCAATTTTTTCTTCTTCTTCATTATTATTATTATTACTACTACTACTACTAGTACTACTACCATTACTATTACTATTAGTATTATTATTGTAATTATTGTTGTTGTTATCTATAATTTATACAATTAACTTTCATGTGGTTCGACCCTGGTCTTGCTAGATTATTTATTACTTCGACACTTCTACACTTGAAAAAAGACATTAATCTTTTGGTCATATCAAGTTTTTGACACCATTATCGGGGAGGTAAATTCTTGTATAAATTATAGTATTTATTTTATTTTCTCTTTTCACTTTTCTTGTATCTAACTTTGTTTTTTTTGTTTTGTTTTTTTTCTTCTTCCTTTTATTCTACTCCTACACATGAATAAGAGTGTGGTCACATATATTAAGTGGTAGACTTTATAGGGTATTTTCATCATTTTCAGAAAATATAACCGAAGAAGATAACTAATCACTTTGTAATGAGAATAACCGTGTTAGAACACTTAGAGATCACATGAATCCCACAAGAATAAGTGCACTATTATACATAGTTTTTCCCTCTAATGCATCTTATTTTAATTTTAAGTCAGACATTATTCAACTTTTACCCTCTTTTCATGGCTTAGATTTGGAAAATACATACTTGCATTTAAAGAAATTTGAGGAGGTCTGTAACACCTATAATGACTCAAATTGTAGCATGAACACCATTAGATTAAAGGTTTTTTCTTTTTTTTTATTCAATGATAAAGTTAAAACATGGCTACAAAATTTAAGACCTAGATACATTTGTACTTGTGATGATATGCAACAACAATTTTTAAAAAAGTTTTTTACATTTCACAGAACAAACTCTTTCAAAAGAAAAATCACCACTTTCACTAAAAAATAGGATAAACATTTTATCAATATTGGGATACATATCAAGACTTGCTTAGTACTTGCCTTCATCATGGTTTTGAAATATAGAGATTGGTTTTATATTTTTATAAAGGGTTAACACCAAGAGATAGACAAATGGTTGAATTGATGTGCAATGAAATTTTTAAAGATAAAAATCCTAATAAAGCAATGGAGTACTTAAATTGTTAGTTGAAAATTCTCAAAATTAGGACAACGTAGATACTTACGAGACATCAAGTAAAACTCAACCTCATACATCTAGTAGAAGTATATACAATCTTATGATAGATCATGACCTCCAAACCAAGTTTGTATCTTTAGCTAGAAAAGTTGAGCCACTAAAATTGAAAAGGAGTGGTCAATTAAAATATGTTCAAAACACTGTGTATCAAATTTATGAAACCAATAAACACTCAACCAATGATTGTCCAACCTTGCTTTTTTTTTAAAAAAAAAATATCTCCATGAACAAGCCTATGCTTTAAAAAGTTTTCACAAGCTCAACAATAACCCACACTCGTAAACATACAATTTTAGTTGGAGAAATCACCTAAATTTTAGTTGGAAGAGTGATGCACAAACTTCACAACCACTGTTTCAAGCATACCATAATTTTCTAAATTCTCGTAGATATAAGCCTCTTTATGCTTCATCTCCTAAAATAAATTTTGAGAAAACTTTGTGTTCATTCATTGAAAAGCAAGAGATAATCAACACTCAACTTGCTCAAAGTATAATAGATTTTAAAGATACTCTTACAAAATTCACATTCGCTCTCAGTTTTCAAGAGAAAGGTAAGTTTTTATCTCAACCACAACAAAATCTTAGGGGCAATACAATGCAAATGCAACTAGTTTTGGAAGTTAACACATGGATCAAGTCAAATCAGTCATCATTCTTCATAATGGTAAGGTTATTGAAAAACCCACTCTTGAACCTTACGAGAAAGATGATCAGTCGATCTCTAACGGTAAGAAATGGTTGAATCTGAATATTATAAGGAAAAGACTGATTCTCCACCAGTACTTCCTTCCAAAAGATTCTTAAGTTCTTATTTCTTATAAAGGTAAAATTTCATCTAGATTAGACATTAAGAAGACCTTATGATCAGAAGTTACTATTCAAGATTTGCAATATTTTTCTAATTAATTTATGATATGTTTTTTTTCTTATAACTCTTTTGTTAATTTCCATTCTTTTGAAGACATTTTAACAAGTATAAATAGATTTATTTAGCTTGTATTAGAGATTGCTTATTATTCAGAAATAACATTTTGTGTGTGTGGCAAGGTTATTCATACTTCTCATTCTTCATCGAACTCTTCAAACCTTATCAAAGATTTGAGGCATCCATCCTTATACTTCTAATTCTTGATTTCCCTCCTATAATTAGCGAGTTGTGGCTTTTCATCCAACAACTATGATTCTTTGGTTTAGGTAATCACTAGGTTAAGTTTTTTTCAACTATTTTTTTAGTTTTATTAGTTTTTTTTATCTTGATTGTGAGTTCTAGGATTTTTACCCTTTAAGTTCACATCAAAACTTACTTTTAAAATCATGATAGGTTTTTATTTTAAAAAATATTTTTACAATAAATAAAAAAAACATGTTTTAATTCAAACAATCAAGAGATTTATTACTAAGAAAATAGAATTTAGGTTAAACACATTTTTCCTCAATAAATTTATTTTGTCTTTTTTAATAGATGTTTATTTTTATTCTAATGTAAAAAAAAATTATTCCCAAGCAATGACAAAGTTTAGGTCAAAGAAATACATTTCTCCTCAATAATTTTATTCATGGTCTCTTTTTACAAATATTTATTTTTATAATTCTTTAATTTTATTCTAATGTAAAAAAAAGATGCCTAAACAATAACAATGTTTTTAAAGCAATAAGGAAAATTAGGATTTCGGTCATTGATTTAAATGAGTTTAATAAGCTCAGTTGATATAATAATATGATTATAAAAAATCATAAGCAATAAAAAATGAAAATGAAAAATAAAAAAACTTTGTCAATATTATGAAAATATATCATCCATATATTCTTAAAATATCTTAATGATTTTATTTGATATTAAGAAAAAAATTAAATAAGAAAAAAAAATCTTACAAAGAAAAAAAAAAGAACCCGAAACTCAATTACTAATGAATCAAATGGTGAAAGAAAGATTAAGAAAAAACATTAATTTTAAAATAAAAAAACTTGACTCGAGGTATCATGTGAAATTCATTGTCTAGTTGTGAAGTCAAGATAACCTTATAAATAAAATAAAATAAAATAATAAAAGATAAATAAGAAAAAAAAATCAATTAAAATATAAAAAACCTAAGTTAACTTCAGTTAACTCGATTAACTCGTGATTAACTTGAGTCAACTTGTTTTATGATAACCCTATAAAACAAAATCAATAAAAATCACAAAGTTGAAGTTCCAATAACCTAATATCAAAGGATAAAAATAAATAAAAAAATTAATTTAAAAAAAAAGAATCCATAAAAACTAGAAGTCAAATCAAGCTAACTTTTGAAACCTTTAGCAGATTATGATACCAAGTTACCCTATAACAAGTAAACTTGAAAAATTCATGAAACAAAATCATAAATCATCTAAAATTAAAAAAATAATAAATAATAATAACAGAAGAATTAAATTTAATATAAAAATTAAATTAAATAAAATTAAATAAAATTAAAAAATATAACAAATCAAGAAAATATAATGTTTCATGCACACACTCCTAGATATGCCGCACATGCTATTCAAACCTCACTCACTGGCATCCAAGACTAAGTTTTTTCTTAAATATTTAAATTATTTCATTCATTAAAAATATAAAAGAACAATTTCTTCTCCATCAATATAATAATAATATATAAACCTGCTGAAAAAAACCATTTTATCCTTTTTCGTGAAGGTAAAATTCATTTTGATTTTGCCATTGCAATCCACGAAGCATTGCCTCATAGGCCACAATGCACACACCGGACACTTTTAGTTTTATTTTATATATAATTGTAATATAATATAATAAAGTTTAGTCCTTTTCTATTCAAGTGTAAATTGGTCCGAAAAAAGAAAGAACGAAAAAATAATATGTATATTGGTTCTTCGAATTCAGGTACTAAAAAAGGAAAGACTTTTCCGTTCTCTTTTACGGTCCCTCAAAATCAAGTAACTTGGGATGGGCACCGTACAACACTTAAAAAGCTAGCTAGCTACCTAACTCTACAATAACAATTATTAAGCTAGCTAATTAAACGTATATATTTTGTTCAATGTCTGCTAAATTATCGGCGGTGGAATCAAGTGCAACCCCTAATACCATCCGCAAATATGCAAGTTAAACTATAAAATGGGATAAATCAGTGATTAATTAGAACTCAGATTGATCTATGTGGACTTGGGACTTCGAGCATCCGATTAGCATCAACAACATTAACGTTTGTAAAGCATACTTGGCGGTGCAAACTGATGGCTTCTTAGAATGCCATATTTAATTAGGAGGTAGATTTCAACATTGGCTCTCGACTATTCACAAAGTACGAACTCGTTTAAGAGAATATTGCTTGCAGGACTGCAAAATTAACTCGCTAGCAGCCATCATTTCCTCTCAAAAAATCTCATCCTTTAGCAGATAATTTTGCTTGTAAACCAGAGATACAGGACCTAAAATGGAACATACTTGTGCAATCCTGCTGAAAAAAAAATAAAAAAAATACAATCTTCCTAATTTAAGACACCCTTGTATGTAGAAAATGGAGGAGCTTCATGTTATTTGGTTTTAGTCTCTCCTTATTTATCCTTTCCCTCGATGGGAATTCACAAATCCATCATTCATCAGAACAAGTAAAACTTGAGTTGAGGGAAAAGAGAAAGAAGAAGAAGAAGAAGAAGAGGAAGCAAGACGAAACTAGGTAATGTTGTTGTGAGAGGATTCTTAATTATCTTTGTTGGTGTACTAGTATTCACTGTAACTGCAAGCCACAAAACACCTCCCATAAAGATGATGATAATGTCCTCCCGTTTCCAACTTTGAAGGCAATCTGTAATAACAGAACAGATTCCGAGCAGCAACATGTTGAAATAGATAATATCAGCAGATTTGCCATCAACCGAAGCAGCACCACCCCACTTGAACTGATTTTAGCCAGAAGATAAATTAATAATAGCATAGCCAGCGCGTAAAGTTTTTTGTTAAAACTCCAAAGTTTCATTTGGCATTATTCTAAGCAATAAAAAAAACAGGTCAACTGAAACGCATAAAGAAACCAGAAACGAAGGAATCAGAACGAAAACAAATAAAGGAAGGCAAGGCAGGTGGAGAAGAAGACAGACAGACAGTTGCATTTCCATATTCAATCAAACCAAGATGGGAAGATGTAATAATTCACTCACTTATAGTCACAATAAATTGTTATTTAGCTTCCTCTACTTTAGAGTGCCCCTACCAAAACTCAATCAACTGCATAAAAACTCAGCAGCTACGACTCCAACTCGCAATCAACTCCATAAAGACTCAGCAGCTCCAACTTACAATTTCATGGCATACTTCACAATAAAGTCCCAATCCCAGAATTGCCTGTGCTAATTCCTTTTTTTAATTGAGTAAGTAGCTTGGGAGATAAAACAAATAAATCAATTAATACTTTTTCAAGATGCATAAGAAAGAAAGAAAGAAATTTAACTTGCAAAATGATTGATAAGATGAAAGGATATATGTAGTCAGTGAGTTATACACTAAAATATACAAGTAAAAAGTTATTAAAGATGATGATAGAAACTCAGAGTGAAAAAGAGACAGAAATTTGTCCAAAAACTAAACAAAATGAAAATCATCTCTAACAACAATAGCAACATCATCCATCATAACCAAGAATCCAAAACCAAAAGAGAGAAGACAAGGAAAGCAGTAGTAGCAGCGGCGCTAGTTTACCCTATTTAGAAGTAAAATCATCATCATTTCTCCATTTTCCCCGTAATCTGAGGAGGAGGAGCTAGATAAAGCCCATTATGATTACTTCCTCCTCCTTTTCCCTCCATAATCTCTTTCTCTTTGGCAGCCAAATAAGCAAGCCTTTCAAGCGCTTCTCTAGCTCTCTTCTTTGCATATGTAGCTTCCTTAACCCTTTTCTCAGCTTCAACCTTGGCCATCGCCGCTGCTTTCGTCATGGAAACGGCAGCAATCTTGGCGGCAGCAACAAGCGCTCTGGCGGAATCTCTATCGATGATCCTGCCGGAAGGAGAATCTCCGTTTGTAGCAGGGTTAAAGAAGGAGAAATTGGGGGAGGAGCAAGAGGGGCAGATGAAGGGAGTGTGGTGAGGGTAATTGGAAGGGATGCAAGGCTTGTGAGAGATGGAAGGGCATTTGTTACACATGGATCGATCAATTGGGAGTGGTTCTTCATACACACTGAAGCAGAAAGGGCAGAAGAGACCACGGTGGTCTTTTAAGAGACAGTTCGTGCAAAGGCGGCGGTAGGATGGGGTACGGTGGCGGACGTTGTGGAGGAGATACCGGTCTTCTGCTCCGCATATTCCGCATTCGAACTGGTGATCTCGCTCTCGCTTCATTACATCGATTGATTGAGCCAAGCGAAAGTGATGATGATATCTCAACGGTAACCCTAGACGAGAGATAGAGAGCAGAGTGATTGATTATTATTATTTATGAATATTAGGGTTTTGAACCCTTTTTTATTCCTTATTTGGAAATTGGAATTTCTTTATTGGTAATTTCAAATTGGGACATTTTCAGAAATTTACTATTAAGTATTACCCTATAAAGTATGGGTATTTTAGTATAAAAAAATTTATTGTTTATTTTTTTTATATATTATTGTGGAAGAGCTATATAATTTTTTTAAAAAAATTGAGTATTAAATTATTTTTTAACTATTTAGTCCTAATTAAAGTCCAATTAATTTTAATTTTTTATAAAAACATAAGATTAAAGAAAGAGGGATGGAATGAAAAATACATCAAGGATGAGTGACATGCCATAAGTTTCATAAAACAAATGCACATGGATCCTTAAATTTTAAAAATTATGCAAATTATATAATCTCAGTAATTCAGTATTTTTTTCAATTTAATTTTAATATAAAAATTTATTTTATTATTTTTAGTTCTTAGTTGAAAGATGAGTGAGAAAGGTCACCGAATTCCAGTGTCGAAGAAAAAAAGTGTTATTAATATCAATTTATGTTAAATGATTCTATTTAATGAGGCGAGTTCACATTAAATGTTTTTATACCTTTAAAGTTCATGAAAAAAAGGATCTGAACTCGAGTTAATTTTTAGATTTAGGTTGGTTTTGATTTTTGAGGTGAGTTTTTAAGACTATAAATAAGTTTATTACAGTTTTTACAGTGTCTTATAAGTGTTTAGGGTAAAAAAATGATTGCAAAATAGGTTTTTATAAAAAAAAATATACTTTAATTTATTCACCACAATAACCAAAATCGAATTTGTCAAAGAAATTCAGAGCTCGCTCGCTCCAACTGCAAACAAAAAATATAAAAGGCTCAAAGAAGGTCAGATGAGTTAGCTTGGTTTATTAGACTCTACAATGTCTAACCTTTTCTTTTCTACTTTTAAAATTAATAAATTTTTTCATGGTTTTTTCTTTAAATTTTTCCTTCAATTTAGGGTTATTTGGTGTTTTTTCTATAGGATTATTTAGAATAAATTAAAATACATCAAAATAATATTTTTTTATTTTAAAAAAATTATCTTTGATATTAAAATATCAAAATAATTTAAAAATATTAAAATAAATTTAATTTAAAAAATAAAAAAAATATTTTTAAATATTTTTAAAACATAAAAAAATATGCTAATGATTTTGTGAACAGTTAAACCATTCCTTTACCATTGGTGACCAGGATTAGTGTTTAGGTTTTTTCATTTTTAGAATATACGGTGAAAAGACATATTTAATTTTTTTTAGTCTTTTGATTGGAATCAAACAAGTTTTCTCTCTTTTCTTCCATTCATAACGACAACTCTGTACACTCTCAGGTAATTTAATTTTTTTTTCCCGAATTGATGTTTGTTGGGTTGTTTGATTTAGGGTTTTTGTGTTTTTAATTTGTGGGTTAAATATCAATTTTATGATCATCCAATATTTTTTTTTAGGGTTGCTTATGGAATTGACGTGGATTGAGTTTCTCTTTTAATTTCTTGATTTTTTAGAATTTGAACAAGAACGACAAAAAAGGCTTGAAATGGGAATCACAACTCTGCAACAAAAGCTCCAACCACTCTAGATTTTCCAAGTACTTTCAGGGATAAGTATTGACACGACAAAGAGATTGATGTCTTCTCCCAAGTGCAGGAGTGTCGAAGTAATAAATAACCCGGCAAGACCGGGGTCGAACCACAGGGAGGTTATTGTACAAATTATAAATAACAACAAGAATAATAATAACAACAATAATAATAAAGAAAGAGAAGAAGAAGAAGATGATGATGATGATGATGAGAACTTGGAGATAGAATATTAAAGTAAAGATTAAACAATGACAATAACAAATGTCAAGGTTAGAGGTTCCACTAATGGTATTTCAAACAAGTATAGTATAAACTCTTATAGTTCAATTGGAAACCACACATAAAGGAGGTTCCAATCAGATTATAGATTGTTAACATGATTACATTAGTCATCTTATTCAATTAATGCTAATACTTGTAAATTTCGTCAAGCATTCATGATTATAACTTATGTTAACAACAAATCAAGTTCCTTTCATAGCTCAGGTGTTGGTTATACCATACAGTATGGGCTATGAAAGCGTCAAACATTTGTTGTACCAATTGTTATACAACATAAATCAAGATTAATCATTTAACAAGCAAAGTATTAAAGAGTGAACAAGATAACAAATATAAAACATGTTAGTATTAAACATTAAAGTCCATATTAAGTTTATACCATACTTATTCTTACACCATTAGTGTAACCTTTTCACCTTGACATAATTAACTTAGCTAGACATAATGAAAGAAAGAAAAATAGATAAACAAAATAAGAACATAAAAGTTAACTAAAGAAAGGAAAGGAAATGAAAGGCATAAACTTGATATTAATGAAAACAAAGCATAAAGAATACAAAGAGAGAAAACAAGAGCATGATCTTGATCTGGACACCAAGATGCCTAAATGCATGGCAAATGCCTCCTTTTATAGGCCAAAATTGGGAACTATTGATTTGATGACTAATTGATGAGTAGATGGCCAACCCTTGACTTGGTGACAATCCTTATCTTCTCTTGTCTGCCCAAAACGTCATTGATGACGTCAAAATTAGAGCCACTTGAAAACATGAAAGTTCTAGGCAATTGTCTCAGCTTTCTTGTGTAAAAAATTCAGCTCATTTCGACTTCTAGAACTCCAGATATGGCCAAAATACTGAACAGTGCTCGGGCTGGAGGACAGATTCGGGCTTCTTTGTTGTTGCAATAATTTGGACTTGAAAATGGCCTTTTTAGATCTTGGGCTCCATATGAAAGTTGTAGGCCTATGTCTTACCTTTCCATCCATATAAAGTAGACCTAAATCTGAGATCTATAGCTCCAGATATGACCCAATTACCGAACAGTGTTCCGGTTTGGATTGCACCGACATCTCTTTTCTAAGTTTGATCATCTCTTTGCCTTTGCAATTGAAGTTCTTAAAGTCATCAATCAATCCTTTCATTTATGTGATAGGCCTGCATTTAAAATGGACATTTACCACAAATTAAAGGTATCTTATATTATTAGATAGATTATTATAAAACGTACTTTAGTTAAGGAGTTATTGATACTTTAAGTGCAAAATGATGATATAAAACCATGATAAAAATGCACTTTTGAGTACTTATCAAGTATCTGGCTTTTTTTGTTTGTCTATGTAGAAGTAACAGATATGTGGTTAGGTCTTCCACGGATATGGTAGCATAGAAGAAAATAAGTTAAGAAAAAAATAGAATCCTTTCGGAGGTTTTTCTTTGTCTCTTTCTGATTTCATTTTGATGCACATGGATGTCTGGTTCTAGATGAGCTAATTATTTTGTTTTTCTTAAACTTTGTTCCCTATCTATTGATTTCTTCTTCTTTTAATTATTGCTTGCACATTCTTTTTGCACCAGTTACTTATTTTGTATCGAACTCTCCTACATAATATGCTGGTGGTCAGAGCCATACCAAGGACTTTATGGCTATTAAGGTAGAAGCCAATCTATTCATCCTTATTTACCAAATAAAGGTAGCACACGTTGCATCCTTTGAGTGCTATAGTTATTTTTTTGTTTGTTGGAAATGACATGTGGGTGTCCATATTTTTATTTGTACACATTGTTTGTTGCTAAAGAATACTCAGTACTATCTCAATTTCAATCATAGCTTTGAAGCAAAAATGAATATTTACTAACAAGGGGAGTGCTTTAGAAAAATGCAATGGCATCAGAGTGTCAAGGAAAAAACAAAACTTTATATATGTTTTATAATTTATAGCAGTTGTATAAAGATTGAGAATTAATACATAATTTATCCAATTAGTCAGGACTAAAATAATCAATCTATATATGTCCTTCAGGTTCTTGAAAGCTATGAAATTTGACCGGACAAGGAAATTGGAGCTTTATCACCATATGTCCCTAACAAATTTTGATGGCTTTCTGAATTGGGTTTTGATAGTAGGTTCTGCTGGTGTTGTTGTTGTTATATTTTGCTTGAAAATATTACCGTGCAAAAAATACTTGCTAGCTAGCTCAACAAGAATTGGGTTTTTCCCAGCTAATTTTAGGGTCACTACAAGTTTGTTTTTTTACAGGCTTTGGATCTGGATGAGTTATTGCTTGAAAATTTATAGTATGCATGTCATTGGAGATGATATTTTTAAATTTGTATGGTGGGCTTGAATCTAATTGAAGTAACAACCATGATTATGCTTTTTTCCAGGGAAAGTGAATGTAAATTAGGATCTAGAGAGATTGATAAAGAATTAAGGGTTTATAAATTCAAGAATTTTTATATGGTTTTTGTATAATTTGTTATAGATTGAAGTTGGTATGTGTTGGATTTTAAAATTACACTGTATTGTTTGGAAATTTTGTTGCTCAAGTTAGAAATCCAGGATATGTATTATTGTAAATGCTTGAGCCTTATTTAGTTTGATTTATATTTTATTGACAAGACAAATAAGAAAAGGAAAACTAAGATTTGGTGTGATCTTGAAAATAATATAAAATATTTCACTAATTTTTTTTAATGATTTTATACTGGTAATAGAGATGTTGATAATGAACTTGTTGCTCAATAGGATTGCAGCAACGAAATTGATTTTTCTATATAGGGAGAAATAAGGTCTTTGAGGTATAGGATTGCAGCAACGAAATTGATTTTTCTATATAGGGAGAAATCAGGTCTTTAAGGTATGGTGAGTAATTCATTGAAAGTGTTGCAATGGTGTTGCTAGTATGGTGTTCTATTGTTGTTGTGTTTTAAATTTGGTTACGAAATGAAGATTGTCATTGTTGCATTCTACATTTTATTTATAAACCATGATTTATATGTATTACTTTGATATATCTTTCTGATTTATAATATTTTCATGATTGAAAAGCAGTTGCTCCAAATTGATTTGGGATTTGAAGGCATAAGTTATTGATTGGAACAAAAAAAAAAGAGTAAATTTGATGTCAGTGCAGCAAGTTGGTCCCTTGCTTGATTTCATTATTCCATTTTCCTTTTGTGAAGCAATTTGAAAAAAAATATATTTTTTTTTTCAAGATTTATAAGATTATAAAATTTCATGATTGTTGTTGTTTATTACTTTATTATATTTAGTTGCTAGAGATTTTTTTGAACAACTTCGATGGGGTCAAAAGATAATTGTATTAAAAAAATAATTTGGATTAGAATTGTTGAATTTGCTTTTGTTACCATGATGGTTTTTGATAGCGGTAAATCCTTCAATGTCTATAAATGAAATCCAAGAGGATAACATAAGTTTTTGACTTGAAAGGCAAAAATAGAATGAACTCCTTGTAGGATAGGAAATGCATAACTCTTACATGTCATCTCCTCTCTTTCTTCTCTAGAATATTTTGGCAGTAAAAGATCAAGAATTTGGGCTCTTGACACATAATTTACTTGCATTTATTAACAAACAACGGGTACTAAGCTTTGTAGCTTATTCTCTCAAAAGTGCAATGATATTGTGAATTGTCATTAGCAAGCCTATGAAACAATTTAGTGCATATAAGTTATACCTTTTATTTTTCTGTCAAGCTAGTTAGTACCATAGTAATGCAAGAAAATAAATACCATGATATTTGAATATCTTGATCGAAAAAAGATTGATATTTCAGCTCTTTTTTAATCTTCTTGATAGGTAAATCATAATTGAAATTTATTAAATATATCTCTAATTATGTGTTTTTTTTAAGCATACTCCTTTGGTGCTAACTCATGAAAGCTTCGTGCATGTAGTTCTTTAGATATATGAAAACAATTCAAAATCTAAATCATCATTTTTTTCATGTTGAAACCTTATTCACGCTATGTTTAATTATTTATATCTTTCATTTTCTTATCCTTTTTATTTGCTTTTGCTTTTTTTTTTTATAGCCAAACATTTTGATTATGAGGTTTGAAATGTTTATGTCTTTGCCTCTTGAAATATTGGTTGAATTGTTGCTGCAAGCAGGAGGAAAAAGGAGGAGGAAGAAGCAAGATATGTTCAACTAGGCAAATCAACTAATTAAGTTATCTTTTTCTGTGCTATAACAAAACATTGATTATATTTTTTTCTCTTCGGCAATAAAGCACATCAGTGGCGTCTTAGATTATGTAACTACTTGAAAAGCTATTTACACTTTCAGACCCATCTTGATTTAACAATAGCTTTTTTATATATCCATGCATTGATTAATTTTATTGTTGATATCTCTAATAAAATAGGAATTTAAACACTAATGCTACTCCGATTTAACTTAAAAAAATAACAACAATGGATGACAAGAAAATATTCAAGCCATTCCTTTGATGGAACCTAATGATAGCTTCTGAAAAAATGATTATAATTTTTTTTTATATAGAAATTATGATTTATATAATATATTATATTGTTCCTTACGTCACTAATTGATTTTGTTACATTTTAATTATTGAATAATTTTTGTTGGAAAATTTAGTTCCCTATTGTTGGGAAATAAGGCGATCTTTGTTTGAATTCCACTCCAGGTGACACTAAAAATTATGTAATTGGCAATTAGATCTGGTATCATTTCTCTCTTACATAATGATTGATCTACCTTGGCTTAATTTTGCTACGGTGATAGGTAACAATATTTTCCAATTTTCATTAGTGTTTTACTTAAGAAATGTATAAATCATCTTTTCACTCAAGGTTTGCTCAATAAATGATCCAGGGTAAAATTATGACACAATCATCTAAGAATTGGCTAGCATTTTACCAATGGATTGGGGTTTATTTTTTATGGTTTCTGTGTATTTGAAAGCTTGCCACAAGAAGAATCCTTCGACTTTGAACTACTTGAATGTGAATATAATTTTTGATCGGTTTAGCACGCATTTCCATTCACTGCATATAAATAGGTCTCATTTCTTTGATTCTTTTGTTGTCTGGTGGTGATGGTGTTCTGAATTTGATGAGGTTTTCTTTTATTATTGCCAGTGCAAATCATGGGATACATAAAATAAAAACTTGAAAAATAATTGTCAAGAATCTGATATCATTAAACTTGACTTTTGAAGATCCATCGTAAGAAGTTATAGAGTTGAAACAAAAAATGGTGAAAAGTTATAAAGTTTTGTTAGGTAGTACAAGACAAACAGAAGATCGAAATTGCATGAGTTTTACAGGGATGCACAATCATCACATCACAAAAAAAAAAAAAAGTTCGCAGTGAAAGTAGCAGCCCGCAACTTAGCGCGGGCACTGTCACTTGTTAGCCAGCTAAGACTTGTAATAGTTTATAAAACCAGCTTTATTGATTTAGTATTTTAGTTGATGGATTGGACATGTGTAAATCCTAAACAATTATATATATATATATATAAAGCCAAAAGAGCTCTCAATTTTTTCTAGAGGAGAATCAAGCAATGTAATGATTATTATGCATTTTTTATTACTCTTAATAATTACCTGGATATGAAAGGTAAAATAATCTTTTCAAGAAGATTTAAATATCACAAATTTATGGATCCATTAGGAATAATTTTATTGATCAACTTTAACTTAAAAAATACATAGTATAAAATTTTTTTGGCCCTTGGAATCTGAAAAAAAAATCTAGACATATAAGTTTATTTATTTTTATATTTTTATTTATCTTTGTATTTTTTACAGTAAAATTATATATTTAATCTTTAACTTTAAATTTTAAGAATGACTTTGGAGGGTATTTTTGTCATTGTGCCATGATTATTGTATAATAATGATATGCCTTTTATTCTTTTATTTTGTAATTGTTCTTATTAAAATATTAATAAATTAGTAAAATAAACTACCGTATGACACAAATATGTCAAGAGTTTTCCGTGCTATTCTAGAGATGTGTGAGGACACCTACAATGGCTACAAAATTGGATTGTTGTCTCATCTGAGCGGCTGTTAAGGTGATGTATTTGACATGACAAATGATGTTTATGTCCTCTACTTTTTATTTGTTTTGGGTTCGGTTGTTATATTTTTTTTGTTGGTTTTAATTTAAATGCTTCTTCAAATTTATTTTTTTAAAATTTTATTCCATTGTATATTTAATTTTATTTATTTTTGTATCCAATCTAGTCCTTTTTTATTGTTGTTTTTTTATATTTTGCATTTATTTTATTTTTTTAATATTCTTTGGAATTTTAATTTTGATCCTTATTTTTTTCCTTACTTTTTTTTATCCTTTCCTTTATTTATTTATTTTAATTTAATCCCTAATTAGTTTCTTTCAATTATTTTTTATGTAAGATTTAGTCCTCATTGTTTTTATTTTTAAGTTTTATAATTGAGAATTTTATTTTGTAATTTTTTCAAGTTTGTCTTTTACAAAGTAACTTTATTTTCATGACTCAGTTCACTAGTTTAAATGATTTATCTGGTTTGAGTTAGATAATTTTTATTTTATTTTTATTATTTGACATTGAGTTATTAGGTCTTGAGCTTTGTGATTTGTTCAATTTTTTTATGGGGTTATTCTCATCTCATATCTTGAATTACAAGTTAGTCAAGTTAATATGAGTTGACTTAGTTTTATTTTAAATTAATTTTTTTATTTGATTGTATCCTTTGCTATTAAATTATTGATCTTTGAGTGTTATGTTTTTCATCATTTTTTATGCAGGTGATACGGTAAAAAAATTGATATCTTTTTTCAAGTGTAGGAGTGTTGAAGTAATAAATAACTTGACAAAATCGGGGTCGAACCACATGAAGGTTAAATGTATAAATTACAAATAAAAAAATAGAGAATAACAAAAAAGTTGAAGAGAGATGTGATATTGATGTAAGGATTAAAAAATAATTAAAACAATTGTTAAGATTAAAGGATCCACTAATAATATTTTAAACAAGTATAATATAAATTCTTTTTATTACTCAACTGAAAACCACACATAAAGTAGATTCCAATCGAATTATAAATTGTTAACATGATTATATTAGTTATCTTATTTGAATAATGCTAATACTTTTAAATATTGTTAGGTATTTATTATTATAACTTATGTTAACAACAAATCAAGTTTCTTTCATAGCATAGATATCGGTTATACCATACAGTTCGGATATAAAAATGCCAAGTATTTGTTGTATCAAGGGTTATACAACATAAATCTAGATTAACCATTTAATATGTAAAGTATTAAGAGTGAATAAGATAGCAAATACAAAACATATTAGTATCAAATATTAAAGTCCAAGTTGAGTTTACACCACACTTATTTTTATATCATTAGTGTAACCACTTCACCTTCATGTAATAAATTCAGCTAAATATAATAAAAGAGAGAAAAAATAAATAAGAAATAAGTTAAATAAGTAAAGAAAAGGAAATGAAATGAAAAGCATAAATAAAAGCATAAATAAGATATTAATAAAAGCAAAACTTAAGCACTACAAAAAGAGAGAGAGCAAGAACACAATCTTAATCTGAAAATTAAGATGTCTAAATGTATGATAAATGCTTCTTTTTTTTATAGCTCCAAATTTGAAACTATTGATTTGATAATTAATTGTTGAGCGGTGACCACGTCTTGACTTGATGACAATCCTTATCTTTTTATATGAACAAAATATCATTGGTAACATTAAAATTTGAATAGATTGTTCCCATTAAATTTCTAAGAATTATCTCAGCTTTCCAACAAGAAAAGAATCAGTGTATTTAGACTTCTAAAACTTGAGATATGAGTTAAATACTGAATAGTGTCTAGGCTGTAGAATAGATTGTGACTTTTCTGTTGTTGCTAAGATTTGAACTTCTAAACAGTAGAATGAAGTCTTGGACTCCCATGACTGTTTTAGACCTATATCTTAACTTTCTAACCATATAAACCAAATTAAAATTCAAAATCTGCAGCTCTAGATATGACCTCATGATTGAACAATGTTTTAATTTGGACTAAATTAACATATTTTTTCTAAGCTTAACCCTCTCTTTGTCTTCTCAATTTCAATAGTTAAATTTATCAATCAATCCTTTGATATATGTGATAGGTCTGCATTTAAGATGAATATTTACCATAAATTAAAGGTATATTATAGTATTAGACTTATTATTATAAAGCATGCTTTAGTTAAAAAATTATTGATACTTCAAGTGCAAAATGATAATATAAAAACTTCATAAAAATGCATTTTTAAGTACTAATCACCACCAACTAGCTTATTAGTAGTCCCTAGTGATCAAATCGTTAAAATAGAAAAATAATTTGCAAGTTCCATAAAGCAAGACATTTATTATTCAACTTCTATTAATCTATCCAAGTAAATAAATTCTCATTAAATTTATATATCTGCTTTATATTTCTTAAACAAGATATTAATAAACTTTCATTTCGTGTTTAATATATTAACATATAGTTATAGGGCTTTACTTAAAAGAAAACAAAATTTTTGTTCTAATGTTTAAGGCTAACTTTCTTGGGTTGGGATTATTATTCTTTTTTTTTCTTTTCTAATATATATATATATATATATATATATAACTTAAAACACAATGCATCTTTAATCCATATAACGAGCTTTCAGTTAATAACTCCTAGACCAGTTGGTCTTAGAGAATTAGGTATTGAGACACCCCTACGAGTTTAGTAACTTGGGTTACAGATACTGATATATAGATAGTGTAATGTTTGATTTTCTTAAAATGTTCTTAACCCATGTAACAAGTGTTAGGCTAATAACTCTCAAATCAGTTGACTTTAAAGTATTAAGTGTTAAAACATCCTTTCGAGCTTAATTGCTTAGGTTATGGAGGCTACGAAACCAAATTTAACTATATTTTTATTATCATCAATTTTTTTTAACAAATTATATACTATCCCTTTCTCTTAGTTGCTATCTTTTTTTTTAAAAAATATAAATAAGATAATAATTTAATATGCAAATTATGTACAATCATATGTTAATATGTGTGTGTAAAAATGGAGGTTTAAGAATACTTGTGAAATAAGTATACGAGCAGAATCAAGTGATAACAATGCGAGAGTTTGTAAACCTGAATATTTCAAGAAGTATTTTAACAGATTTTGTTAAGAATGTATACTAAGATGTGTCTAAGAATTACTTTAACAAAAATTAGACCTTTAATTCAACCAACCAATGAATATCTTTAAGAATTTCATGATTCATTAACAACCTCAATCTTGTACTTCTAGCATGCTAAATTTTTGTAATCGCATTTTAAGGTAGAGTGAAAAAATACTTTTTCAATTTTTTAAGAGTAGTGTTCATTTTCAAACGAGAATCGGAGAAAGATTCAAAGAAAGGAGCAGGAGCAAAGAATTGCATAAATATATATACAGATATCAGTTATCATAGGAAATTGAAAGAACCCAACTTAAGAGTTATGGAGTACCGTTATCTGTCATTTAACCGGGATGAGAAAGACTAGTAAAAAAAAAGTCACACAAAAAAGAAACACAAAAATAATGTGAGAAAAAGAATCAATCTCTATATACAAGATTAACTAATTCAATAAAGTCATTTTCAATTAAAAAATTATCAAAGTGTTTTTCAAATGATATCCATTTACTTTGAAAACATTATCATTATTTGGATTCTTGATATCACATGCCCTAAGATACACATGTTTCATAATAAAAGGACCACTCTATCTTGATCTTAGCTTTTCAGGAAATAAATGGAGTTGAGAATTATAAGAGCAAGATTTTTTTGACCAACATTGAATGTTTTTTACAATATTTTCTTATCATGAAACTCTTTGATTCTTATTTTATGAATTCTTAAATTTTCATATGCATCATTTCTTATTTCTTTTCCTCAAGCTTATTTTTTTTTGTAATTTTCACGGCTGACTAATATCTTCAAGATTTGAATTAAAAGCTTTAATAACCTAATAAGCTTTATGTTCAAATTTCACAAGCAAGTGACAAGATTTTTCATATACTAGTTTATAAGGTGACATACCTAATAATATTTTATAAGCAATTCAATAAGCCCAAAATGCATCATTAAGTCTTAAAGACTAGTCTTTTCTATTGTGGTTCACTATTTTCTCCAATATCAGTTTAATCTCCCTATTAGCAAACTCTACTTGTCCACTTGTTTAAAGGTGATAAGGGGTGGCGACTTTAAAGAGATGCTGGTGCAGCCTAAACTAGAATATTGTTCGATAATTGGGTCATATTTGAAACTGTAGATCTCGGATTTAGGTCTACGTTATATGGATGAAAGTTAAGACATAGGCCTATAACTTTCATGGAGGTTTGGTTTTAAAAAGGTCATTTTCAAGTCCAAATTATAGCAATAATGAAGTCCAAATATGTCCTACAACCCAGATACTGTTTAGTGTTCAACCCATCTCTTGAGTTCTAAAAGTCTAAATGACCTTAATTTTTTTCTTGAAGAGCTGAAACAATTTTCTAACACTTTCATAAGTATAAGTGGTTCCAATTCTAATGTTATTAGTAATGTTTTATTTAAACAAAAAGATAAGGATTGTCACCAAGTCAAGATGTGACCACCCACTCATCAATTATTTATCAAATCAATAGTTTTAAATTTTGGCCTATAAAAGGAGGTATTTACCATGTATTTAAACATCTTGGTTTCTACATCAAGATTATGCTCTTACTTTCTCTCTTTGTATTGCTTAAGTTTTGCTTTTATTAATATCAAGTTTATGCCTTTCATTTCCTTTCCTTTACTTAGTTAACTTTTATCTTATTTATGTTATTTATTTATTTATTTATGTTTCTCTCTTTCATTATGTTAAGCTAAGTTTATTATGTCAAGGTGAAAAGGTTACACTAATGGTGTAAGGATAAGTATAGTATAAACTCAACATGGACCTTAATGTTTGATAATAACATGTTTTGTTTTTGTTATCTTATTTACTTTTAATACTTCACTTATTAAATGGTTAATCTAGATTTATGTTGTATAACACTTAGTACAACAAATACTTAGCACTTTCATAGCCCATACTATATGGTATAACCGACACTTATGCTAGAAAGAAACTTGATTTGTTGTTAATATAAGTTATAATCATAAATGTCTGACAAATATTTACAAGTATTAACATTAATCGAATAAGATAACTAATGTAATCATGTTAACAATTTATAATCTAATTTGAACCTCCTTTGTGTGTGGTTTCTAATTGAATAATAAGAGTTTATACTAGTTTGATATGCTATTAGTGGATCTTCTAACCTTGACATTTGTTGTTATCATTGTTTAATACTTACATTAATCTTTTATCTCAAAGTTCTCATCAACTTCTTCTTCTTCTTGTTTATTATTATTACTATTATACTATTACTATTACTATTACTATTACTACTACTCCTATTATTATTATTATTATTATTATTATTATTATTATTAATGTTGTTATTGTAGTTGTTGTATTATTGTTATTTATAATTTATACAATTAACCTCTTTGTGGTTTGCCTTAGTCTTGCTGGGTTATTTATTACTTCAACATTCCTGCACTTGGTAGAAGACATCAATATTTTAGTCATGTTAAGTTTTTTAGTATCGTTGCTTGGGAGGCAAATTCTTATACAAATTATATTATTTATTTTATTTTATTTTTTCACTTTTCTTGTATCTAATTTGTTTCCTTTTCTTTTATTTTATTCTTCCTTTTATTCTATTCCAACATATGCATGAGAGTGTGGTCACCTACATTAAGCAGTAGACTTTTTACGGTATTGACACGACTAAAAGATTAATGTCTTCTCCCAAGTACAGGAGTGTCGAAGTAATAAATAACCCGACAAGACCGGGATCGAACCATAGAGAGGTTAATTGTACAAATTATAAACAATAATTATAAACAACAACAACAATAATAATAGTAATAATAATAGTAGTGGTGGTGGTAGTGAACCAGGCTCTTTCCGTTAATAATCATGTGCTGAATATAGACATTGATGCAATGAGAGGTTATACAGACGGGGAACAAACTGATAAGGAGTTGACGTCACCAATCTTGACAAGCCCACAAAGTCTAAATTCCACCGAAAAGGAAACTGTTAATCAGTTAGCTATTAAGGCTAAAGACTCTCTAGAGAAAAAGAAAAAGGTTTTAAAAACCTCTTCAAAGAAGAATAAGAAAGTTGTCTCCTTGACTAGGGGCACGTCGAGGTAATCTTTGTGTTGATGTTTGTACTCCTTTTAATTTTCCTATGATTATTGGATGTTGGAATGTTAGAGGTTTGAATGATCCCATAAAGTATTCAGCATTGCGTCAGCTCATCCATCAAGAGAGGATGACTCCTTTTGGTTTGGTTGAAACTTGGGTTAGAGACGAGAATAAAGATAATGTTTCTCAACTTCTTCTTCGTAATTGGTCCTTCTTGTATAATTATGCTTTCTCTTGTCGTGGTCGTATATGGGTTTGTTGGAATGCTGATGTGGTGAAGATTGATGTCTTCGGAATGTCAGACCAGGCTATTCATGTTTCTGTCACTATTTTAGCTACCAATATCTGTTTCAATGCTTCAATTATTTATGGAGACAATAACGCTGCCTTACGTGAGGCATTATGGTCTGATATAGTGAGGCGTAGTGATGGATGAGAGTCCAACCCATGGATTCTTATGGGTGATTTTAATGCTATCCACTACCAATCAGACAGGTTAGGAGGGTCTACTTCGTGGGCTGGTCATATGGACAGATTGAAAACATGTATTCAAGAAGCGAAAGTGGATGATCTTCGATATTCAGGCCTGCATTATACTTGGTCGAATCAATGTCCTGAGAATCTGATTATGCGGAAATTAGATAGAGTGCTTGTCAATGAGAAATGGAATCTGAACTTTCCATCTTCAGAAGCGAGATTTTTGCCATCGGGTATGTCAGACCATTCTCCTATGGTGGTAAAGGTTACTGGTGATGACCAGAATATAAAAAAACCATTCAGATTCTTTGATATGTGGATGGACCATGATGAGTTCATGCCTTTGGTAAGGAAAGTATGGGAACAAAATTCGGGGGGTTGTCCAATGTATCAGCTGTGTTGCAAGCTAAGAAAACTAAAACAGGAATTGAAACTTTTTAATATGACTCACTTCTCCAACATTTCAGATAGAGTCAAAGATGCAAAAGATGAAATGGATAAGGCTCAACAGGCTCTACTTACAGCGCATGGGAATCCATTTTTGTGCATGCGAGAAAGGGATGTTGTACGTAACTACGCTTCTATCATCAGGGCTGAAGAGAGTTTTTTCAAACAAAAGGCAAGGATACAGTGGCTTAGCTTGGGGGATCAGAATACTAGCTACTTTCACAAATTAGTAAATGGAAGACAACATAGGAATAAGCTTCTTTCACTTACAAGGGAGGATGGAGAGGTTGTCGAAGGATATGAGGTAGTTAAATTAGAAGTAATTGCGTACTTCCAACGTGTGTTAAGAGTGGAACAGATGCCTAGGGTTCTGAATGCGGAAGAGATGGAATCGGCAATTAACTTGAAACTGTCTTCGACGCAACATCATGTATAAGCAAAAAATGTAACAAGGGAGGAGATTAAGCATGCTATGTTTAGTTTGAAGGACAACAAAGCCCCTGGTCTGGATGGATTTAACGCAGGTTTCTTCAAAAGAATGTGGCACATAGTTGGGGAAGATGTAATCAACGCTGTTAGCTCCTTTCTTCAAGAGCGTAGAATGCTTAAATAAATGAATGCTACATCCATTTCCCTTATTCCTAAAGTTGCTAATCCTATAAGGTTGACAGATTTTCATCTTATATCTTGCTGCAATACTGTGTACAAATGCATTGCTAAGATTCTAGCTGGGAGAATCAAAGCTGTTTTGCCATCCTTAGTAGGTCCGTATCAGACTGCTTTTATCTCTGGATGGAGAATCAGTGACAACATTCTTTTGTCTCAGGAACTAATGAAAGGCTATCATAAATCTACTGGGCCTGCCCGTTGTGCCATGAAGGTAGATCTAATGAAGGCCTATGACTCGGTTCGGTGGGATTTCGTTGACGCTACGTTAAGAAAAATGCGATTCCCAAGAATAGTCATTGATTGGATCATGGTTTGTGTTACATCATGTCAATTCTCTATCAATGTCAATGGTGAGCTTGCAGGTTATGTTAAAGGGGGGAGAGGGCTGAGACAAGGGGATCCACTTTCTCCATATTTGTTTGTCCTATGTATGGAAATCCTTTCGGGGCTATTCTGCAAGATGAGTGCCAACCAAAACTTCAAGTTCCACTAGAGATGCAAGAAGGACAACATTTCTCATCTTTGTTTTGCTAACGACTTGATGATTTTTAGCAAAAGAGATGTAAACTCAATTTGTATGATCAAAACTGTACTCACAAAGTTTCAAGATCTATCAGGTCTGTATCCAAATCCAAAAAAAAGTGACATCTTCTTAAGCGGTGTGTTAAATGCCGAGATGGAAGAAATTATTCGTATTCTAGGGTTTACAGAGGGGGAGCTCCCTATGAAATATTTGGGAGTGCCTCTTATCTCGTCCAAACTAAAGGCTGTTTATTGTAAAGGCCTCGTGAATCGAATCACCTCTAAAGTTCAACATTGGACTTGTAGAACACTCTCGTATGCAGGACGAGTACAACTGATTAATTCAGTTTTATTTTCCATCCAAGTTTATTGGGCATCTCTCTTCCTTTTACCTGGGTAAGTCATCAAACATGTGGAGCAAATTATGAGATCCTTTCTTTGAACAGGATCAGATATGAGAACTATTGGGGCTAAAGTGGTTTGGGATCAGGTATGTCTTCCTAAAAAAGAGGGGGGGCTAGGAATAAAAAGGATAACAGAATGGAATAAGATTGCTTTATTGAAACACATTTGGAACCTGTGCAATGACTCGGATGGCTCAATCTGGTCTACTTGGATCAGATCTAATCTGTTGCGTGGTAGGAATTTATGGACAATCAAGACGCTAGAGAATTGCTCTTGGGCATGGGGAAAGATTCTAAAGATCAGACCCTTAGCATGGTCGAAGATGAAGTACATCATAGGAGATGACATGACAATCTCTTTATGGTTTGACAAATGACATCCTTATAACCCGCTCGCGGATTCTTATGGTAAAAGATTCATTTATGATTCGGGTATGGAAAAGAATGTGAAGGTGAATATGCTGATTCATAACTCAAAATGAAAAATTCCTACCACTCAAGCTATTGGCTGGCATCCCATTATAGAAGCTATTCCTCTCAATTCTAATCCTCTGATAGGGTAAAAGGATGAGATTGTTTGGCTGGATTCACCAAATCGCAAATTCTCGATCAAAGTAGCTTGGGAACAACTAAGATTTCATCATCCGATGGTGGAATGACATGACATTGTGTGGTTCAAGAATGCTATTCCAAGATATTCTTTTCTTTTAAGGATGGCTGTACAACAGAAACTCACAACTTAAGATAGACTTCATCGGTTTGGTATACATGGTCTCAATTAATGCTCACTCTGTCTCCGCAACAGTGAAGATCACAACCACTTGTTCTTTGAATGCTCCTATACTAAAGCAATCTGGTGGGCTATTTGTGATAGAGTCAATATTCCAAGAATGACAAAAGGATGGGATGAATGGATTTGATGGGCCACTGTCACTTGGCATGGCAAAAGTTTCGTCAATTTTTCTCATAAACTCAGTTTCGCCGCTACAGTGTATCATATCTGGCAAGAACAGAATGCAAGGACCTTTACAGGAATCTCTAGAACTCATAATTTGGTTTTTGATAATATCGAATGTATCATCCGTGATAAGCTTGATTTGATGAGGAACGTTCTACCAACAGATGAAAACAAAAGGATCCAAAGGGCTTGGAGGGTCAATAACATGGATTCTTCATTCGATATTTAGTTGGTCGTATTAGTTTCCCTAACGAATTTAGTTAGGTCTGAGTTTTTGTTTGGTGGCTAGCCTGTAGCCATCTGTTGTTTTACATTTCTGTTCTCATTGTAAATCTGGAGTATGCCCCTTATACTCTTTGTACCCTTTTCTTTTAATACATATGTCAAATTGCCAAAAAAAAAGTAGTGGTGGTAGTAGTAGTAGTACTAATAATAATAATAATTAAGAAAAAGAAGAAGAAGAAGAAAAAAAAGATGATGAGAACTTTGAGATGAAATATTAATGTAAGAATTAAACAATGATAATAACAAATGTCAAGGTTAGAGGTTCCACTAATGGTATGTCAAATAAGAATAATATAAACTCTTATTATTCAATTAGAAACCACATATAAAGGAGGTTCTAATCTGATTATAGATTGTTAACATGATTACATTAGTCGTCTTATTCAATTAATGCTAATACTTGTAAATCTCGTCAAACATTCATGATTATAACTTATGTTAGCAACAAATCAAGTTCCTTTTATAGCTCAGGTGTCAGTTATACCATATAGTATGGGCTATAAAAGTGTCAAGCATTTGTTGTACCAAATATTATACAACATAAACCAAAATTAGTAATTTAATAAGCAAAGTATTAAAGAGTGAACAAGGTAACAATTATAAAACATGTTAGTATCAAACATTAACATTCATGTTAAGTTTATACTATACTTATTCTTACACCATTAGTGTAACCTTTTCACCTTGACATAATAAACTTAGCTAGACATAATGAAAGAAAGAAAAATAGATAAACAAAATAAGAACATAAATAAGATAAAAGTTAACTAAGTAAAGGAAAGGAAATGAAAGACATAAACTTGATATTAATGAAAGCAAAACATAAGTAATATAAAAAAATACATAAGAGAAAGCAAAAACATGATCTTGATCTGAACACCAAGATGCCTAAATGCATGGTAAATGCCTCCTTTTATAAGCCAAAATTAGAAACTATTGATTTGATGACTAATTGATGAGTAGGTGGCCAACTCTTGACTTGATGACAATCCTTATCTTCTTTTGTTTTCCCAAAACGTCATTGATAACATCAAAATTGAAACCACTTGAAAACATGAAAGTTGTAGGAAATTATCTCAACTTTCTTGTGTAAAAACATTCAGATCATTTTGACTTCTAGAACTCTAGATATGGCCAAAATACTGAACGGTGCTCGAGTTGGAGGATAGCTTCAAAAATCTTTTTTGTTGTTTCAATTTGAACTTGAAAATAACCTTTTTAGATCTTGAGCCGTATGAAAGATATAGGCCTATGTCTTACCTTTCCATCCATATAAAGTAAACCTAAATCTAAAATTTACAGCTCTAGATATGACCCAATTACTGAACAGTGTTCTGGTTTGGACTGCACTGATATCTCTTTTCTAAGTTTAGCCATTTCCTTGTCCTTTCAATTTCAATTCTTAAATTCATCAATCAATCATTTTATTTATATGATAGGCCTGCATTTAAAATTAATATTTACCATAAATTAAAGGTATCTTATATTATTAGATATATTATTATAAAACATGCTTTAGTTAAGGAGTTATTCATACTTCAAGTGCAAAATGATGATATAAAACCTTAATAAAAATACACTTTTAAGTATCAATTACACCCCCCAACTAGTTTATTACTAGTCCCTAGTAATCAAAGTATTAAAATAGAAAAATACTTTGCAAATTCCACAAAGCAAGGTAGTCATCATTTAACTTTCATTAATCTATCTAGATAAACAAACTCTCATTAAATTTATATACCTGCTCAATACCTCTTAACAAGATATTTATAAACCTTTCTTTTGTGCTTAATGTATCAACACATAATTATGAGGCTTTTCTTGGAAGAATTTTTTTTTTGTTCTAATGTTTAAGGTTAACTTCCTTGGGTTGAAATTATTATTTTTGTCTTTTACATACATACATACATACATATAATTTGAAACACCATGCATCTTTAATAATGTAACAAGCTTTCAGCTGATGACTTCCAGACCAGTTGATCTTAGGGCATTAGGTGTTAAGACATCCCTACGAGCTTAGTAACTCGAGTCACAGATACTAATATGTAGATAGTGAAATGTTTGATTCCCTTAAGCTTTTCTCCTTAACCCATGTAACAAGCATTGAGCCAATAGCTCCCAAGTCAGTTGACTTTAGGGTATTAGGTGTTAAAACACCCCTTCGGGCTTAATTGCTTAGGTTAGAGAGGCTATGAAACCAAACTTATCTTATTATTATCATTTTTTTTAATTATATACTATCCATTTCCCTTAGTTGTTACCTTTAACAAAAGAACATAAATAATGTAATAATCCAATATGCAACCTACAATCATATGTTTAAAGTGTGTGTGTGTAAATTAAGGTTTAAGAATACATGTTAAATAAATATATGAGCAGAATTAAGTGATAACAATACGAGAGTTTGTAAATCTGAATATTTCAAGAAGTATTATGATAGACCTTGTTACGAATGATTACTAGGATGCGTCTCAAGAGTTATAAAAAGTTCTCCTTACTCTGCCATCATAGTAACAACAATTTTACATATGTTTTATGAAATACAAAACACAGTTAATTTTTTTTTTAGCTACTACCCTCTCTCCCTAACTAAAACGAGATATTGTCCTCAATGTTTAAAGGTAGAAAGATAGAGTATAGAAGATATCACCTGAAAAAACAAACATTGACAAACTTGAAACACACTAAAACAAATATAAGTAATAACAAAACACAATAATAAAACCAAAAGACATAAATATTCACAAATGGAGGCTCTAATCTAAGCTTTTTATGGCTTTCCTTAGTTGACCAATTTATACGACTCATGAAAGGATTAATGATAGGAATGAAAGATTGTAATTGGTCAATCAATTATTCAGTAGTAGCAACAGAGATTATGATTTGTCGTGCAAAAGATGTTAGAAATTCCTATTCCATTGCATGATCAAGAAAAGACAACAACTTATCATAATAACTATTATCATTTAACAAACCTATAGGTTTATAGTGAATGTATAGTTAGGCCCAAGAGGAAATATGAAAGATCTCTTCCAATATGCCTAGACCACCTAGTAAAGCAATGAAGGCATCAACATGGTTAAACATTACATTCATTCGAGCAGAAATTGTGGAGACTTGTAGTTTCTCTCTAATTGTTTTTCCAATAATGTCCCTTTGTGCCAAAGCTTCGGGGATAACCCTCAAAATTTGACTACCTCCTAAAAATGCAGCTATTGACACACCTCTCATTAACCCAAGACTGCCGCCACCATATACTAAATGAATCATTCTCTTAGCTAACACTTGACTAAGATGATTTGCTGATTCTAAAAACTCTTCTTTCTTAAGATTGGATTCACCGAAAACACAAATACTTTTTATTTGATGACTTGAGGAACTTGTCATTTCTACACACTTCTGTATTTGTTGATTATATGGGTTGAGTAGAAATGAAAGGACCAAAGAGAGGATTTAATAGATAAGAAATTAGAAAGGCAATCATACTATCTATATGTAGGCCAACTGGAGTCTCACTCTCTCTCTCTATTTATTTATTTATTTACTTTTGAAAAAGCATGTATATGTACAGGTAGTTGTGATTATGGCTCATATCTTCCCTTAGTTTTACATCCAAGAACAGTTTAAACGCTCTCTATAGGTCGGGGATAGGCTTCCCATCCAGTTTTCTTAAAAACTAGCAAACAGGGTCTTTTTTAGTCAGATTTCCAAGACTAAGTTGATCATGCTCTTTATGAAATAGTGGCGATAAATTATGAATTACACGATGCACATCTCCACTAGGATGCGTCTTAAGAGTTAATAGAAGATTATCTAAAGACTCCTTACTCAGGCCATCCTTAATGAATTGTATTTTATCTTCACGGTTTATAGATACCATTTCTAAAGAACGACATTGTGCATTATAAGTGCATCTAACACATCGATGACAGACTTTCAATCATTTTGCACGACATTTCTTTGCAAAAGTACTTTTACTTGTTCTAGGCATATGGGAAATGAAGGAGTTAGAGGACTCACCTGATAATTAGACCTTTGCTTCAATCAACCAACGAATATCTTTAGGAATTCCATGATTCATTAATAATCTTAATTTTGCACATTTAACATGGTAAATTTTTGTAATTGCATTTTGAGGCAAAACAGGAAAATACTTTTTTTAATTTTTCAAAATTAGTGTCCATTTTCAAATGAGAATTGGAAGAGAGATTCAAAGAATTGCATAAATATATACACATATATCAGTTATTGTGGGAAATTAAAAGAACCGACTTAAGTCACGGAGTACCGTTATCCGCCATTTGACCAGGGTGAGAGAAACTAGCAAAAATCATAAAAAAAACACAAAAATAATATGAGAAAAAAAAATCAATCTTTATATACAGGATTACCTAATTCAATAGAGTGATGTTCAACTGAAAAATTATCAAAGTAAACTTTTAGACAATGTCCATTTACCTTGAAAACATTGTCATTCTTTGGATTCTTGATGTCGTAGGCCCCATATGGATACATATTTTTTTACAATAAAAGGATTGCTCCATCTTGATCTTAATTTTCTAGGAAATAAATATAGTCGAGAATTATAAAGCAGGACTTTTTGACTAACATTAAATGTTTTTCTCAATATATTCTTGTTATGAAACTCTTTGATTTTTGCTTTATGAATTCTTGAATTTTCATATGCATCATTTCTTATTTCTTCAAGCTCCTTTATTTGTAATTTTTGCAGTTGACTGACATCATCCATATTTGAATTGAAAGCTTTAAAAACCCAATAAGCTTTATGTTCAAGTTTCATAAGCAAGTAGCAAGGTTTTCCATAGACTAGTCTATAAGGTGACATATCTAATGATGTTTTATAAGCAGTTCGATAAGCTCAAAGTGCATCATTAAGTCTTAAAGACTAATCTTTCCTATTAGAGTTCACTGTTTTCTCCAAAATGTGTTTGATCTCCCTATTAGCAATCTCTACTTGTCCACTTGTTTGAGGGTGATAAGGGGTGGCAACTTTGTGTGTGATTCCATATTTCTTCATTAAAGACTCAAATAGCTTGTTGCAGAAATGTGTTCCACCATCACTCATTATGGCTCGAGGGATTCCAAATCGACTTAAAATATTTTCTTTCTAAAACTTTATCACTGTTTTGTGATCATTGTTTCGACTTGGAATTGCCTCTATCCATTTTGAAACATAATCTATCGTGATTAATATGTACAAGAAACCAAATGATAGAGGAAATGAACCCATGAAATCTATACCCTAACAGTCAAAGATCTCAATGACAAGAATAGGATTTAAAGGCATCATGTGATGTTTTGAAATAGATTCTAAATTTTGACAATTTTCACAAGACTTGCAGCAAGCATGTGTTCTGCAAGTCTTTGAACATGGTGGGCTAATAAAATCTACTTTGTAAGATTTTTGCAGTTGTCTTTCTTGATGAAAAATGGTCCCCACATGCCTCAAAATGACAAAATTTAATGACACTACTTACCTAATTGTTAGGAATGCATCTTCAAAATATTTGATCAGGATAATATTTGAATAAATAAGGGTCATCCTAATAAAAGTTCTTCACTTCATTCAAGAACTTTCTTTTATCTTGGGTGCTCCAATGAGCTGGCAATTGTCCTGAAACAAGAATATTGATGATATTAACAAACCAAGACATTGTAAAGATGGAAAGTAAAGACTCATCGGGAAAGTAGTCATCGATTTGTGTGATGTCAATTTTTGAATCTATCGTCAATCTTGACAAGTGATCTGCAATAACATTTTCACTGCCTTTCTTATCTTTGATTGTGATACCAAATTCTTGAAGTAACAAAATCCACCGCACCAATCTAACCTTAGAATCTTTCTTAGAAAGAAGATATTTCAATGTTGTATGATCACTAAAAACAATAAGTGAGCTAACAAGATAAGACCTAAATTTTTCACATACAAATACTTCTACAACTAATTCTTTTTCAGTGGTGGTATAATTTATTTGAGCACTATTTAAAGTTTTACTTGCATAGTAAATCACATAAGGTTTCTTATATTTTCTTTATTCCAAAACTGCACCTACGACATAATCACTAGCATCACATATTATTTTAAAAGGTAATGACCAATCAGGAGGTTGAATGACAAGAGCACAAGTAAGTAAGTTTTTAAGTTTAACAAAGGCTTTTTCATAATATCCACTCCGTTCAAAAATATTATCCTTTGTTAGAAGGTTACTTAAGGGCTTAGATATTATGCTAAAATCTTTGATGAACCTTTTATAAAAACCAGCATGTCCTAAGAATGATCTAACATCTTTAATAGATTTTGGTGTTGGCAAGTTTGCAATTAACTTGATTTTAGATTTGTCAACCTCAATTCTTTTGATGAAACAATGTGACCAAGTACAATGTTGTTTGTTACCATAAAGTGATATTTTTCCCAATTCAGCACAAGATTCTTCTCTTCACACCTAATCAAAACCTTTTTTAAGTTAGTCAAATAATCATCGAATGAATCGCCAAAAAAAGAAAAATCATCTATGAAAATCTTAAGAAAATGTTCAACTATATCACTAAATATACTAAACATGCATCTTTTAAATGTGGCCAGTGCATTACATAATCCAAAAGGCATCCTTTGATATGCAAAAGTACCAAATGGACATGTGAAAGTAATAACAATCAAATTCTCTTTATTTTCCAATACAATTTTAATTTGGTTGTAACCTGAATAACCATCTAGGAAACAATAAAATTCATGACCTGCAACTCTTTCTAGGATTTGATCCATGAACGGTAAAGGAAAATGATCTTTTCTAGTCATTGAATTAAGTTTCCTATAATAGTTCTAGTGGGAATTAACTCCTTGTTCTCATTTGTTATCATAGTGACTCCAAACTTCTTGGGTATAACTTAGGTAGGACTTACCCATTTGCTGTCAGAAATAGGATAAATGATTTCATTAACTAGGAGCTTAATGACTTTATTTTTCACTACTTCTTTCATATTAGGATTTAGCCTTCGTTGCATTTCTTTAAAGGGTTTATCATTTTCCTCTAAATAAATTCTGTGTGTACAAATCAAATGACTAATTCCTTTTATATTAACTATGGTCCATCCTAATGCATTTTTGTGCATTTTAAGAGTTTGTAATAACTTACCTTCTTGATTTGCATTAAGTTTGGAGGAGATTATTACTGGAAAAGTTTCATTTTCTCCCAAAAATGAGTATTTGAGATTGGATGGAAACAACTTCAAATTAGGTTTGGGTGGTTGAACACTTGAACGTGTGGACTTAATTGATCGTGGTTGCAATTCCTCAATTTACGGCCTTCAATTACTTGTCTTTGATTCTTCCTAAAAATAAATCATTTACAAATCATCAGATTCTTCAATCTCAATTTCACCAGAAGTGGTTAGAAATTGATCATGAATTAATTTTTCAGAAAGTCCACTTTCTGTAAATCATTATCATTTCCAGATTGCTTGCAAATGTTGAAAATACTCATCTCTAATGTCATATTTTCAAATGATAGCTTCATCAGTCCATTCTTACAATTAATCAATGCGTTAGAAGTTGCAAGAAATGGACGTCCTAAAATAACAGGAAATAAATTACATACTTCAACAGGTTGTGTGTCCAAAACAATAAAATTCACAGGATTAATGAATTTATCAACTTGTACTAACACATCTTCAATTATTCCTCAAGACACTTTTATAAATCTATCGGCAAGTAAAAGAATTATAGAAATTGGTTTTAACTAACCTAGATTGAGACTCTAAAAAACTAAATATAGAAGTAAATTCACACTAGCACCGAGATTAAGTAAAGCTCTTTTAATTTTATGCTCTCCAATAAAACAAGAAATTGTAGGACAACCAGGATTTTTATATTTCAAAGCATTATTGTTCTTAAGAATAACACTTACTTGTTAGGCTAAAAAGGCTTTCTCTTTCACATTCAGTTTTCTCTTTATAGTGCATAGATCTTTCAAAAATTTAGCATAGGAAGGAACTGGTTTAATAGCATCTAGCAAAGGTATATTGATTCTTAGGTGTTTGAAAGTTTCAAAAATTTCAGAGTTGTGATTGATTTTTCTTTGTTTGGTCATAGCTTAAGGAAATAGAAGTGCTGATGGAGAATTAGTCTTTTCTTTGTAATTTTCAGATTCAACCCCTTCCTTACCCTCAAAGATTAACTTATCATTTTTCTCATAAGGTTCAAGAGAGGGTTTTTTAATAATCTTACCACTGCGAAGAGTAGTGACTAATTTGACTTGATCCATGTGTTGGCTTCAAAACTACTTGCATTTGCATTGTATTGCCCCTTAGGATTTTGTTTTGGTTAAGATGGAAACTTACCTTTCTATTTGAAACTGAGAGCAGATGTTAATTTTGCAAGAGTATCTTTAAAATCTATCATGTTTTGAGCAAGTTGAGTATTGATTGTCTCTTGCTTTTCTATGAATGCATGTAATGTTTCCTCAAGATTTCTTCTAGGAGGTGAAGCATAAGGAGGTGCATATCCATGAAAATTATGGAAATTATGGTGTGCTTGAAACGATGGTTGTAAAGTTTGTGCATTATTGTTCTCACTTTTCCAACTAAAATTTAGGTGATTTCTCCAACTAGGGTTGTATGTTTGTGAGTATGGGTTGTGGTTGGCCCTTTGGAAATTGTTTAAAGTATGGGCTTGTTCATGGAGACATTCCTTAAAAGAAGGCAAGGTTGGACAGTTATCGGTTGAGTGTTCATTTGTTTCACATATTTGACATGCAATGTTTTCAATAGATTTTAATTGACCACTCTTTTTCAATTCTAATGCCTCGATTTTTCTAGCTAAAGATGCAAATTTGGCTTGAAAGTCATGATCTTTCCTAAAGTTGTACATACCTCCATTAGATGTATAAGGTTGAGTTTTACTCGGTGCCTCATTTGTACCTATAGTGTCCTAATTTTGAGTATTTTCAGCTAACAAGTCTAAGTACTCCATTACTTCATCAGGATCTTTATCTTCAAAAGTTTCATTGCACATCAATTCAACCATTTGTCTATCTCTAGGTGTTAACTGCTTGACCGCTTTTTATGATCGGCTTATTTTAACTCGCAAGTGCACGAGTGTGCGATGTAGCAATTAACTCGGTAAGATCGAGGTCATATCCACAGAGAGCTAGATCTGGAAATTAAGCTAGGTAAAAAAAAAAAACCTCAAGAGAAATTAAATTAACAATAACTTGGTTGAAAATAATTGATGGATTTGTTTTCAAAGATGAAAAGGTGTAAATAGATTTTAGAAGACAAGAAAAAGTAAGACTTGGTCCAAATCAATTTTAATGGTGATGTATTGGTGATTTCTTCAACATATATAAGATAACTCAACCTAATATCAACGATGGTGATATTAGATCGGAAGATATTACAATGAAGTTTAGAAAAATGAAAATTGATTATTGCTTAAGAATGAACAAGTACTTTCATATTAAGTAAGACATTGAATCAAGCAATCTCTATACCAAAACTAAAGTTTGTGCATAAAAATTCAAGATTATAACATTACCTAAATGATTTCTAAAATTTCTTTGCAATAATAAATCATTCATGAAGAAAATAAGAAGATAAACATTAAGATTCATTCATATCCTAAAGAACTCACCTCAATCACCATCATCCTTGATTTGGATCCAAGAAAGAGATTAGCCAATCATGATTTTATATAAGAACACTTCAACAAACATGAAATAACTTGAATCAAACTGAAATAATAAGTTTTACAAACTAAAGAACCGAAATCTATGAAGAAGAACACAACACAATTTCAGAAAAAACTCGGACACAAATCTGACTCTAACTTTGGAGAGCAATTTGACCCTTTTCCAAGCATCCCCTCGAGATGTCTATTAGAGACATATTTATAGGCAATTCTGTCGCCTTTCCAGATCATTAAAGAACAGCTCATTTGGACATCGAAGTCAAAAGTTATGGACAAAACACCGAAAGGTGTTCTGAAACATCAAATCTGGACAGCTTTGCAACCACTTTGGTGCACGTTTTTCTTCCTCATTTATGAGCTATCTCTTTCTTCTTTTTGACCCAAAATAATGTAAAAATATCCCCTCCAGCTTTCCATCCATGTGCTTGCCTTCTTGGATCAATGAATTACCCAAAATGAATTAATTGTTGTTGTGTGGACATGTAAGATCATGAATTGTTTTTGGGCTGATTTGAAGGTTGATTTAGGGCTGATTTGGGGCTGATTTGGGGCTGAGTTTAAGGCTGATTTGGAGCTGAATTTAAGCATCAAATAAGTATACAAAATATACCTATTATTTGGGCTAAGATTGACATTGAAACCTTAAATGTTTAATGGTTGAAGTTTGCACACAACATAAGGCAAGTTTGGGCTTGAAATAGATCATATGATATTCTTTTCTAGAATTGGAATAGAATTGATTTTTGGGACAAATTTGGAGAACTTATTTGAACCAAGATTTGCTTCAATCTTCAACTAAATGTCTCTTCAATTCTTTGTTCTGAATTCCAATGTTGAATTTCCTGAATTAATTCATTTAAGCTCCAAAAACCTATCCAAACATTAAAACAAACTTCATTACTAAAAAGCACATCAATTATTATAAAAAGACCAAATAAAAACAATAAATACATATGTAAAATAAGAGACTTAATGATACTTTTGATGCACAATCATTAACCCTTCATTGAAATGTGAAACCAATCTCCATATTTCAAAACGATAATGAGGGCAAGTACTAAGTAAGTCTCGATACCTATTCCAATATTGGTAAAATGTTTCTCTTAGTTTTTAAGTGAAAGTGGTGATTTGTTTTTTGAAAGAGTTTATTATATGAGATGGGAAAAATTTCTTTAAAAACTGTTATTGCATTTCATCCCAAACATGAATGAATCCTAGTCTTAAATTTTATAGCCATGTTATTTATCTTTTAATGAAAAAGGAAAAAGCTTTAATCTGATGGTGTTCATGCTACAATTTAAATTATTATATATGTTGCAGACCTCCTCAAATTCCCTTAAATGCAAGTATAGATTTTTTAATTCTAAACCATGAAAAGAAGGTAAAAGTTGAATAATATCTAGCTTAAAATTAAAATGAGATGCAACGGGAGGAAAAATTATACATGATGGTGCACTAGTTCTTGTTAGATTCATGTGGTTTCTAAGTGTTCTAGCATGGTTACTCTCATTATTTTCATTATAAGGTGATTGATTATCTTCTTCGGCCATGTTTTCTGAAAATGATGAGGATACCCTACAAAGTCTACCACTTGATATACGTAACCACACTCTTATGCACGTGTAAGAATAAAATCAAAGGAAGAAGAAAACAAAAGAAAAAGAAATAAGAGAAAAGAAACAAAGTTATATACAAGAAAAGTGAAAAGAGAAAATAAAATAAATATTATAATTTATACAAAACTTACCTCCCCGGTAACGGTGCCAAAAACTTGACATGACTAAAATATTAATGTCTTCTCCCAATTATACGAGTGTTAAAGTAATAAATAACCCGGCAAGACCGGGTTGTACAAATTATAAACAACAACAACAACAATAATAGTAATAGTAATAATAGTAGTAGTGGTGGTGGTAGTAGTGGTGGTGGTAGTAATAATAATAAAAAAAAAGAAGAAAAAAAAAAGATGATGAGAACTTTCATATGGAATATTAAAGTAAGAATTAAACAATGATAATAACAAATGTCAAGGTTAGAGGTTCCACTAATGGTATGTCAAATAAGTATAGTATAAACTCTTATTATTCAATTAGAAACCACACACAAAGGAGGTTCTAATCTGATTATAGATTGTTAACATGATTATATCAGTCATCTTATTCAATTAATGTCAATACTTGTAAATCTCATCAAGCATTCATGATTATAACTTATGTTAACAACAAATCAAGTTCTTTTTATAGCTCAAGTGTTGGTTATATCATACAGTATGGGCTATAAAAGTACCAAGCATTTGTTGTACCAAGTGTTATACAATATAAATCAAGATTAGTAATTTAACAAGCAAAGTATTAAAAAGTGAACAAGATAGCAAATATAAAACATGTTAGTATCAAACATTAATGTCCATATTAAGTTTATACTATACTTATTCTTACACCATTAGTGTAACCTTTTCACCTTAACATAATAAACTTAGCTAGACATAATGAAAGAAAAAAAGTAGATAAACAAAATAAGAACATAAATAAGATAAAAGTTAACTAAGTAAAGGAAATGAAATGAAAGGTATAAACTTGATATTAATGAAAGTAAAGCATAAGCAATACAAAAAAATACAAGAGAGAAAGCAAAAACATGATCTTGATCTGGACACCAAGATACCTAAATGCATGGCAAATGTCTCCTTTTATAGGTCAAAATTGAAAACTATTGATTTGATGACTAATTGATGAGTAGGTGGCTCACTTTTGACTTGGTGACAATTCTTATCTTCTCTTGTTTGCCCAAAACGTCATTGATAACGTCAAAATTGGAATAACTTGAAAACATGAAAGTTGTAGGAAATTGTCTCAGCTTTCTTTTATAAAACATTCAGATCATTTTGACTTCTAGAACTCCAGATATGGCCAAAATACCGAATAATGCTCGGGCTAGAGGACAGATTCAAATCTTGGGCTTTATGAAAGTTGTAGGCCTATGTCTTACCTTTCCATTCATATAAAGTAGACCTAAATCTGAGATCTACAACTCTAAATATGATCCAATTACTGAACAATATTCTGGTTTGGACTGCACCGACATCTCTTTTCTAAGTTTGACCATCTCTTTGTCCTTTCAATTTCAATTCTTAAATTCATCAATCAATCCTTTCATTTATGTGATAGGCTTGTATTTAAAATGAACATTTATCATAAATTAAAGATATCTTATATTATTAGATATATTATTATAAAACATGCTTTAGTTAAGGAGTTAATTATACTTCAAGTGCAAAATGATGATATAAAACCTTGATAAAAATACACTTTTAAGTATCAATCAGGTATCATCATCATTTTCAAAAAATATGGCTGAAACATATAATCAGTCGCTTTATAATAATGAGAAAAACTGTGTTAGAACACTTAGAGATCACATGAATCCTACAAGAACAAGTGCACCCTCATGCATAGTTTTCGCCTCTAATGCATCTCATTTTAATTTTAAGCTATACATTATTTAACTTTTATCTTCTTTTCATGGCTTAGATTTAGAAAATTCATACTTGCATTTAAGCGAATTTGAGGAGATCTATAACACATATAATGACTCAAATTTTAGTATGAACACCATCAAATTAAAACTTTTTCTTTTTTTATTAAAAGATAAAGCTAAAACATGGCTACAAAATTTAAGATCAGGATCCATTCGTGCTTGGAATGAAATGTAACAATAGTTTTTAAAAACGTTTTTCCCTTATGAGGCACTGAGTAAAACTCAACTTCATACATCTAATGGATGTAGGTATGTACAACCTTAGAGAAGATCATGGCCTCCAAGCCAAGTTTACATCTTTAGTTAGAAAAGTTAAGGCACTAGAATTAAAAAAGAGAGGTAAATTAAAATCTGTTCAAGACATTGTGTGTCAAATTTGTTAAACAAATAAACACTCAATCAATAATCATCCAACTTTTCTTTATTTTAAGAAATGTCTCCATGAACAAGCCCATGCTTTAAATAATTTTCAAAAGCCAAATCATAACCCATACTCGCGAACATAAAACCCTAGTTGGAGAAATCACTCAAATTTTAGTTGGAAGAGTGAGAATAACATTGCACAAATTTCACAAATATCATTTCAAGCACACCATAATTTCTGAAATTCTCATGGATATGCTCTTCCTTATGCTCCACCTTCTAGAAGAAATCTTGAGAAAACATTGCATGCATTCATTCATTGAAAAGCAAGGGATAATCAATACTCAACTTGCTCAAAGAATTATAGATTTTAAAGATACTCTTGCAAAATTAACATCTACTCTCAGATTCTAAGAGAAAGGGAAGTTTTCATCTCAACCTCAACAAAATCCCAAGGGGCAATACAATGTAAATGCATGTATTTTTGGAAGCCAACACATAGATCAAGTTAAATCAGTCATTACTTTTTGCAGTGATAAGGTTATTGAAAAACCTACTTTTAAACCTTGTAAAATAGATGATGAGTCAATCCCTGAGGGTAAGAAAGGGGTTGAATATGAACATTGCAAAGAAAAAATTGATTCCCTGCCAGCACTTCTATTTCCTTATGCTATGAGGAAACAAAAAAAAGTCAATCACAACTCTAAAATCTTTAAAACTTTCAAACAGGTAAGGATCAATATGCCTTTGCTGGATGCTATTAAATAGATTCCTTCCTATGCTAAATTTTTGAAAGATTTATACACTGTGAAGAGGAAACTGATTGTGAAAAAGAAAGCCTTTCTAGCCGAACAAGTAAGTGCTATTCTTCAGAACAATAATGCTTTGAAATATAAAGACCCTGGTTGTCCTACAATTCTTGCTTTATTGGAGAGCATAAAATTGAAAGAGCCTTACTTGATCTTGGTGCTAGTGTGAATTTACTTCAATATTCAGTTTTTCAGAGTCTCAATCTAGGTGAGTTAAAACCAATTTTTATAACTCTTTTACTTGCTAATAGATTTATAAAAGTGTCTAGAGGAATAATTGAAGATGTGTTAGTATAAGTTGATAAATTCATTTATCTTGTGGATTTTATTGTCTTGGACACACAACCTATTGAAGCATGTAATTCATTTCCTGTTATTTTAGGATGTCCATTTCTTGCAACTTCTAATGCATTGATTAATTGTAGGAATGGACTGATGAAGCTATCATTTGAAAACATGACATTGGAGATGAATGTTTTCAACATTTGCAAGCAACCTGGAGATGATAATGATTTACAAGAAGTAGATCATATTGATGAATTAGTTTATGATCAACTTGAATCTACTTTAAGTAAAAATG
This sequence comes from Populus ilicifolia, assembly GCA_015708895.1. NCBI lineage: Eukaryota > Viridiplantae > Streptophyta > Magnoliopsida > Malpighiales > Salicaceae > Populus > Populus ilicifolia. The sequence goes on from SRLM01000668.1 coordinate 60,309, forward strand.
AGTTGGATGAATCTGAAGATTTGCAAATGGTTTATTCTGAAGAAGAAATCACGAATGAAAAACGCACCGAAAATATTGATGCGGATCTTTTGTGAACAGTGAAAACAGATTCAACATCTGACATCACACCAATTGATGATTACTTTCCTAACGAATCCTTATCTTCTCTTAGTCCAACGTCTTGGTATGATAAAAATATTAATTTTCTTGCTTTAGAAGATTTGCCAGCTGATTAGAGTACCTAAGACAAAGAAAAGTTTTTGAACAAAGTGAAGAATTTTTATTGTGATGACCCTAACTTATTCAAATATTGTCCCGATCAAATATTTCAAAGATTCATTCCTGACAATGAGGTAAGTAGTGTCATTAAACTTTGTCATTTTGAAGCATGTGGAAGTTATTTCTCGTAAACAAAGACAGCTACAAAAATCTTTCAAAATGGATTTTATTGGCCCTCCATGTTCAAGGACACACATGCATTCTGCAAAACTTGTGAAAATTGTCAAAAAGCTGATACTAGTTAAAAAGTTTTGTTTTATAATTCTCAACTCTATGCATTCCCTAGAGAGCTAAGATCAAGATGGAGCAATCCTTATGGGGCTTGTGATATTGAGAATTCAATGAATGACAATGTTTTTAAGAAAAATGAAGATCGTTTGAAAGCTTACTTTGATAATTTTCCAAATGAAAATGAATCAACTGGTTTGAATAATCTTGTAGATAAAGGTTGATTATTTTTTTTCTCACATTATTTTTGTGTTCCTTTTTTTTAGTGATTTTTGCTAGTTTCTCTTAACCCGGTCAAATGACGGATAACGGTATTCCGTGACTTAAGTCGGTTCTTTCAGTTTCCCACAATAACTGATATCTGTATATACATTTTTGCAATTCTTTGAATCTCTCTTTCAATTTGCATTTGAAAATAGACACTAATCTTGCAAAATTAAAAAAGTATTTCCTGCTCTGCCTCAGAATGCGATTACAAAAATTTACCATGCTAGATTTGCAAGATTGAGATTGTTAATGAATCATGGAATTCTTGAAGATATTCGCTGGTTAATTGAAGCAAAAGTCCGATTATCAGGTGAGTCCTCTAACTCCTTCATTTCACACATGCCTGGAACAGGTAAAAGCACTTTTGCAAAGAAACGTCATGCAAAACGACTGAAAGTTTGTCATCGATATGCTAGATGGACTTGTAATACACAATGTCGTTCTTTAGGAATGGTATCTATAAACCGTGAACATAAAATACAATTCATTAAGGATGGCATGAGTAAGGAGTCTTTAGATAACCTTCTATTGACTCTTGAGACGCATCCTAGTGGAGATGTGCATTGTGCAATTCATGATTTATGGCCGCTATTTCATAAAGAACATGACCGACTTAGTCTTAGGAATCTGACTAAAAAAGACTCTGTTTGTTAGTTTTTAAGAAAACTGGATGAGAAGCCTATCACCGACCTATAGAGGGCGTTTAAGCCGTTCTTGGACGTAAAACCAAGGGAAGATGTGAGCCACAATCACAACTACTTATATATACACATGTTTTTTCAAAAGTAAATAAATAAAGAGAGAGAGAGAGAGAGAATGCGTGTGTGAGACTTTAGCTGGCCTATATATAAGTGGTATGATTGCCTTTCTAATTTCTCATCTATAAAACCCTATTTTCCTTCCTTTCATTTCTACTCAACCCATACATTCAACAAATACTAAAGTGTGTAGAAATGGCAAGTCCCTTAGGTCATCATATAAGAAATATTTGTGTTTTTGGTGGATCTAATCCTGGGAAAGAAAAGGAGTTTTTAGAGTCAGCAAATCATCTTGGTCAAGTGCTAGCTGAGAGAAAGATTCATTTAGTATATGGGGGAGGCAGTCTTGGATTAATGGGAGGTGTGTCAATAGCTACATTTTTAGGAGGTAGTCAAGTTTTGGGGTCGTCCCCCAAGCTTTAGTACAAGGGGACATCATTGAAAAAACAATTGAAAAGGAACTTCAAGTCTCTACAATGTCAGCTCGAATGAATGCAATGTTTAACCATGATGATGTCTTCATTGCTTTACTAGGTGGTTTAGGCACATTGGAAGAGATCTTTCATATTTCCTCTTGGGCCCAACTGCACATTCACTATAAACTCATATGTTTGTTAAATGTTAATGGTTATTATAATAAGTTGTTGTCTTTTCTTGATCACGCTGTAGAATAGGAATTTCTAACATCTTCTACATGACAAATCATAATCTCTGCTGCTACTGCTGAACAATTGATTGACCAACTAGAATCTTTCATTCCTGTAATTGATCCTTCCATAAGTCGCATAAATTGGTCAACCAAGGAAAGTTGTAAAAAGCTTAGATTGGATTTGAGCCTTCATTTGTGAATCTTTGTGTCTTTTGGTTTTATTGTTGTGTTTTGTTGTTACTTATATTTGTTTCAGTGTGTTTCAGGTTTGTTAGTGTTCGTTATTTCAGGTGATATCTTTTATACTCTATCTTTCTACCTTTAAACATTGAGGATAATGTCTTGTTTTAGTTGGGGGGGAGGGTAGTAGCTTTTTTTTTTTAAAAAAAATTGTGTTTTCTATTTCACAAAGCATGTGCAAAATGGTTGTTACTATGATGGTAGAGTAAGGAGATTCAAAGCATTCATTTATTTGTATGAATAATGACTTGGTTTGCATAAAAAAGCATTACCTACTGATCTAGAGTACTTGCTTTTGATCAGAAAGGGCTTGATTAGGCATGTAATGTAGACTTGGGTTATTGGATATGAAGAAAAATGATATTTACAAGCTTAAAAGGTGTTTAAGGGATTTCCAAACTAATGATCATTTGTGCTTATTTCTTGATCTTTTATCATTTGAATGTCTTTCCAAAATTATCTATTATGGCCCCTAGTGTTTGGGCTTATTTTTTTTTGTTTTTTTTTATTTTCTTTACTTGGTTGAGCATCATCATATTGTGAGAAGCTCAATGTTTTTGTATCCTTTGGATTTTTTTTCATGCCCCCTAGTTTTGTTTGGGCGTCTTTGCTCATTTCATGCCCCTAATGTTATTTGAGGCACTTTTTAATATTGAGAATTTTGGTATATCTCTCACACTTGCCTCCCAGTATAGGGTGTGATCCTAGCCAAGGTTACTTCAAAAAACTTTACTAGGCTCAAAAGATACTACAAAGGATATATTTTTAGCTTTGTGAAAGGATTATCAAAAATAGCCTTTCTTTATCTTAAATGCACGCATTTAGGATCGGTAAGCCTTGCTTTCATGTGAGTATACAAAGTGATTGCTCATTATTCTTCCAATTAAAACTTAGCTTTTGGAGTCACTTCATGGTGTTCTTTTTTTTTGTTTTTTTTATATAGATTTTCTAGATGTATGATTACCTTTCTAAGGAAGCACTTGAATTTTTAGTACTTATTAGTTTTGAACAAACACCAAAATGATTTTTGTTTTTGTACTAAACTTATGTCATAAACATAAGAAAACACTTGATCTTATTAATAAGAAGGCTCTTTTGACAAAGAAAATCTTGTTGCATTATGAGCCAAGTTACCAATAAGACTGAAACAAGTTAAAACAAACATGATCAAACAAAAGGAAATAATAGGGTCAGCTTCATTATTCTAATTTGGTAAATCTTGCATTAGGCTAGCCCCCCCACGGCTCTTATAGATGTCTCATTAACAATAGGGACAAAAGAAATGTGGTCGAAATTCAAGTCCTTTAAAATTTTTGATGTCTTTTTCGCACCCTACCTTGACCATCAATGCTTTCTGAGCATTTTACCTCTAGTGCCTTTACTAATCCATTGCTTCAAGCATGATTAGTTAGAGGGTTCGTGTTCATATTAGGAGCATCTTCTAATGTTATCCATCTTACCTTGATTAGTTGCAAAAGTTTTCTCTTAAAGGCGTTGCAAGTATGGATGTTATGTCAGCAACACCAGTATGGTATTCGTAAGTGAGCTCTGACTTGTACCAGCTAGGTTAAGGTGGTTGCACAAGTGTCAGAGGTTCGAGAGCTACCTGCTCGATGCTTAATAGCTTCTGGTACATCTCATTCAAGAGTAGTTGTAATGGAGGTCATTGTTCTTGGACCTTTTGGTAATTTCCAATTTGGCTTTTGGTTGAAAGTTTTGGGGCTCAACTTTTTTTATGTTACCAACTTGGAATGATGTTGGTAACTTGGAATGGAGTATGGTAGTTTTGGGACGAGTTTTTCCTGCCCTTATAGTCATCTCCAACATGGTTGACCATTTTCCTTTCAAAACCTCTTTTCTCTGTGGGTGTAAAAACTCTACCACTCTTGACACCTTGCTCTATAGGTTCACACATTACCATAACATTAGTGAATTGTTGGGTCAAACTACCCATCACATACTCATAATATGGTGCTTTGAGTGTGTTAGCAAATAAAGTGACCATCTTCTTGTCCAAAAGTGGAGGATGCACTTAAGCAACTGATTCTCGCCATCTTTAAGCATATTCCCTTATGCTTTCTCTATCCCTTTTCTCTAAATTGGACAGTCGAGGGCAATGTCCATGTTGTACTTGTATTGCTTGATAAAAGCATCCATCATGCCTTTCCATCTCCAGATCTTTGTGTTATCCAATCTTATGTACTAGCTTAATGTTGCCCCACTTAAGCTATCTTGAAAAAAATGCATTAGTAATTTTTCATCATGTACTACTTTTACCATTTTATTATAATAGGATTTGAGATGAGTCATAGGTTATTATGTTCTACTATATTTGATGAACTCAGGAACACAAAACATTTTCGGGACAACTATATCTCTACTGCCCGTACTGGATCATATATGTCTACCCCCTCAATGACTTTGATTCTAACTTTCAACTCCTCCATCTTATCTTGAACAATGCTATCAAATGACTTGGCTTTATGGGACTTGTTAGCAATTGCATCCATGACTGCAAAGGCTGGTGTAGGTGTTGCTGACTGCATAAATGTTGAGGCTTTTAACCATGCTCACTCATTCTTTCTTCGAGTTGAGCTATTGTTGGAATCTTTTTAAAGGTGATTGGTCGGTTAGAAGGACCTTCACCAAAGGTATTTGATTAGTACTCAAAAGTGCATTTTTATCATGGTTTTATATCATCATTTTGCACTTAAAGTATCAATAACTCCTTAACTAAAGTACATTTTATAATAATCTATCTAATAATATAAGATACCTTTAATTTGTGGTAAATATCCATTTTAAATGTAGGCCTATCACATAAATGAAAGGATTGATTGATGACTTTAAGAACTTCAATTGCAAAGGCAAAGAGATGATCAAGCTTAGAAAAGAGATGTCGGTGCAATCCAAACTGGAACACTGTTTGGTAATCGGGTCATATCTGGAGCTATAGATCTCAGATTTAGGTCTACTTTATATGGATGGAAAGGTAAGACATAGGCCTACAACTTTCCTATAGAGCCTAAGATCTAAAAAGGCCATTTTCAAGTCCAAATTGTTACAACAACAAAGAAGCCCGAATCTGTCCTCTAGCCCGAGCACTGTTCAGTATTTTGGCCATATCTGGAGTTCTAGACATCGAAATGAGCTGAATGTTTTACACAAGAAAGCTGAGACAATTGCCTAGAACTTTCATGTTTTCAAGTGGCTCTAATTTTGACGTCATCAATGACGTTTTGGGCAGACAAGAGAAGATAAGGATTGTCACCAAGTCAAGGGTTGACCATCTACTCATCAATTAGTCATCAAATCAATAGTTCCCAATTTTGGCCTATAAAAGGAGGCATTTGCCATGCATTTAGGCATCTTGGTGTCTAGATCAAGATCATGCTCTTGTTTTCTCTCTTTGTATTCTTTATGCTTTGTTTTCATTAATATCAAGTTTATGTCTTTCATTTCCTTTCCTTTCTTTAGTTAACTTTTATGTTCTTATTTTGTTTATCTATTTTTCTTTCTTCCATTATGTCCAGCTAAATTAATTATGTCAAGGTGAAAAGGTTACACTAATGGTGTAAGAATAAGTATGGTATAAACTTAATATGGACTTTAATGTTTAATACTAACATGTTTTATATTTGTTATCTTGTTCACTCTTTAATACTTTGCTTGTTAAATGACTAATCTTGATTTATGTTGTATAACAATTGGTACAACAAATGCTTGGCACTTTCATAGCTCATAATGTATGGTATAACCGACACCTGAGCTATGAATGGAACTTGGTTTGTTGTTAACATAAGTTATAATCATGAATGCTTGGCGAAATTTACAAGTATTAGCATTAATTGAATAACATGACTAATGTAATCATGTTGACAATTTATAATCTGATTGGAACCTCCTTTATGTGTGGTTTCCAATTGAATAATAAAAGTTTATACTATACTTGTTTGACATACCATTAGTGGAACCTTTAACCTTGACATTTGTTATTATCATTGTTTAATCCTTACTTTAATATTTTATCTCAAAGTTCTCATCTTCTTCTTTTTCTTTGTTATTGTTGTTATTATTACTACTACTACTACTACTATTACTATTATTATTATTATTATTATTATTGTTGTTGTTGTTGTTGTATTGTTGTTATTTATAATTTGTATAATAACCTCCCTGTGGTTCGACCCCGGTCTTGCCGGGTTATTTATTACTTCGACACTCCTGCACTTGGGAGAAGACATCAATCTCTTTGTCGTGTCAGTATTTCTTAGTATTTGCTAGAATAAGCAAGTGAGGCGAGTCATATTTGCTTTCAAAGACTCCAACTCTTCTTAAAAATAGGCGTCACGGTGAGCGCGCCCTTCATCTTCCATATTTCTAGCTTGAAGTCGGGTGTTGTAGACTCTTTGAGGACCTATATTTCAACCTGATGCATGTATGTATGTTATTTATAATGAATGGATGTATGGTGTGAATATGTGTATATGCATATTAGGGAGTTCATACTCTAAAGATAGGTTTGGGCCATTACATGATGGTTGACTTTCTACCTAGTCTCAAAAGGGTCTCCTGTTATCCTAGTGATCACCATTATAAAGGCGATTTGGGGGCTTAGTAGGTAGTGGGATGGCATATGCACCAATTATTACCAGTCTAAGCACTCAGTGAAGAGTTAGGATTACACAAACTTAAATTTTGACTAAAAGTCGTAAGGTAAGATGTTAATCCTCCATTTAACCTAAAGTTTTTCTCAATATGAACTCTCATAAAATGTTAATGATGCATAATTATACAATGTATGAATAAATATATACAAATTTAAAGTGTATGAGCAAATGAGAAAATAAAAATTAACAATAATAAAACACAATAATCAGAAAAAAAAAGAAGCTTAGTCCATAAGGTCCCCAGCAGAGTCGTCATTTTGATGCACGTGTGTGGCATCGCAGTGATTGGCCTCCATACTTATATATGTGTATCTGAAATATATGGAAAGAAAAGGAATTCTTGTCTTTTATTAGTGGAAAAATTGGATGGGAGTTGCCACCTAATATTTTGGTCACTAGAAACCCTAACAGGTCTTAAAGATCAAGTACGAATACTGATTGCGTAAAAGGAAGGTATTAACACCTCAAGTATTCCCAACTTAAGGTGAGCTATATTGTTTAATTGTTTGATAAATGCTAAGGTTTCATTGTATTTCTAATTGTTAATTTGTCTATGATTTAAGAAAAGTCCTCCTCGGTAAAGAGGTCCTTAACTTATAGGGTAAAACCCAACCGTTCTAATGTCTATACAAAAAACTACCCTTCAAATATCGGGAATATATTTTACGTATAAATTCATAATCCCAGATAAAAAATAAATTGGTTATTGAAGCCAAAATGCATCCTAAAACATTAATTTTTTTGAAGTTTTATTTGTTATATGAAAATACAATATGATTTTTTTTTGCTTTTAGAGACTTGGTAGTATACATGAAAAAAATTGAACGTATTGATGAAAAAAAAGTATTTTAATACTAGATTTGTATAAATTGATTAGTACTTAAAAGTGTATTTTTATCAAGGTTTTATATCATTATTTTGCATTTGAAGTATCAATAACTCCTTAACCAATACATGTTGTATAATAACATATCTAATAATATAAGATACCTTTAATTTATGGTAAATCTTTATTTTAAATATAGGTCTATCACATAAATAAAATGATTGATTAATGAGTTTAAGAATTGAAATTGAAAGGACAAAGATATGGCCAAACTTAGAAAAGAGATGCTGGTGTAGTTCAAATAGAAACATTGTTCGATAATTAGGTCATATCTGGAGTTGTATATCTCGAATTTAGGTCTACTTTATATGGATAAAAAAATAAGACATAGGCCTATAATTTTATCTGGAGGTCTGTTTTAAAAAGGATATTTTCAAGTTTAAATTGTAGTAACAACGAAGAAGTCTGAATCTATCCTACAACTCGAACATTATTAAGTGTTTGGTCCATATATGGAGTTCTAGAAGTCCAAATGACCTCCATTTTTTTTTCTAAAAAGCTAAGATAATTTCCCACAACTTTCATATTTAAGTGGTTCTAATTCTGATGTTACCAATGATATTTTTGGCAAACAAAAGAAGATAAAGATTGTTACCAAGTCAAGAGTTGGCCACCCACTCATCAATTAGTGATCAAATCAATAGTTCTCAATTTTGGCCTATAAAAGAAGGCATTTGCCATGCATTTAGGCATATTGGTTTTCAGATCAAGATCATGCTCTTGCTTTCTCTTTATATATTTTTATAATGCTTAATTTTTATTTTCATTACTATCTTACTTATGTCTTTTATTTTTTTTCCCTTTACTTAGTTAACTTTTATCTTATTTATGTTCTTATCTTGTTTATTTATGTTTTTCTTTTTCATTATGTTTAGCTAAGTTTATTATATCAAGGTGAAAACGTTACACTAATAGTGTAAGAATTAGTGTAAACTCAATATGGATTTGAATGTTTGACACTAACATGTTTTATATTTGTTGTCTTGTTCACTCTTTAATACTTTACTTGTTAAATAACTAATCTAGATTTATGTTGTATAATACTTGGTACAACAAATACTTGATACTTTCATAGCCTAACCATATGGTATAACTCATACATGAGCTATGAAAGGAACTTGATTTGTTGTTAACATAAGTTATAATCATGAATGTGTGACAACATTTACAAGTATTAACATTATTTGAATAAAATAACTAATATAATCATGTTAACAATTTATAATATGATTGGAACCTCTTTTATGTGTGGTTTTCAATTAATAATAAGAGTTTATATTAGTTTAACATACCATTAGTGAATCCTCTAACCTTGACATTTATTGTTATTATTGTTTAATCCTTACATTAATCTTCCCCTCAAAGCTCTCATCATCATCATCTTCTTCTTCCTCTTTATTATTATTATTATTATTATTATTATTATTATTATATTACTACTATTATTAATAATATTATTAGTATTAGTGTTAGTATTGTTGTTATTATGGATTTGCTGTTATGTTATTATTATTTATAATTTATACAATTAACCTTCATATGGTTTGACTCTGGTCTTATCAGGTTATTTATTACTTTGACACTCTTGCACTTGGAAGAAAACATTAATCTTTTTGTTGAGTCAAGTTTTTGGCGTCGTTGCTAGGGAGGTAAGTTCTTGTATAAATTTAGTATTTATTTTATTTTTTCTTTTCACTGTATATAGCTTTATTTCTTTTCTTTTGTTTCTTTTTTTTCTTCTTCTTTTTATTCTATTCCTATATGTGCATGGAAGTGTGGTCACGTAAATTAAATGGTAGACTTTGTAAGGTATCCTCATCATTTTCAGAAAATATAGCCAAAGAAAATAACCAGTCACTTTATAATGAGAATAATCATATTAGAACACGTAGTGATCACATGAATCCCATTTTTATTTTAAGACAGCCATTATTCAACTTTTACCTTCCTTTAAGGGCTTAGATTTAGAAAATCTATACTTGGATTTAAGGGAATTTGAGAAGGTTTGTAACACATTCAATTACTTAAATTGTAGTATGAACACCATTAAATTAAAGTTTTTTTCTTTTTCATTAAAAGATAAAGCTAAAACATGACGATAAAATTTAAGACCAGGATCCATTCGTGCTTGGGATGAAATGCAACAAAAAAATTTCAAGAAGTTTTTCCCATCTCACATAATAAACTCTTTCAATTACTTAAATTGTAGTATGAACACCATTAAATTAAAGTTTTTCCTTTTTCATTACAAGATAAAGCTAAAACATGACGATAAAATTTAAGACCAGGATCCATTTGTGCTTGAGATGAAATGCAACAAAAAATTTTAAAGAAGTTTTTCCCATCTCACATAATAAACTCTTTCAAAAGAAAAATCACCACTTTCACAAGAAAAATCACCACTTTCACTCAAAAACCAGGAGAAATATTTTACCAATGTTGGGATCAGTATCAAGACTTGTTTAATACTTGCCCTCTTCATGGTTTTGAAACATGGAGATTGATTTCATATTTTTACGAAGGGTTAACACCTAAAGATAGACAAATGGTTGAATTGATGTGCAATGGAACTTTTGAAGATAAAGACCCTGGTAAAGTAATCGAGTACTTAAACTTGTTAGCTGAAAATACTCAAAATCATGACACTGCAGGTACTTATGAGGCATTGAGTAAAACTCAACCTCATACATCTAGTAGAGGTATGTACAACCTTAAGGAAAATCATGACCTCCAAGCTAAGATTGCATCTTTAACTAGAAAAGTCGAGACACTAGAATTAAAAAAAAAAGTGGTTAATTAAAATCTATTGAAAACATTGTCTATCAAATATGTGAAACAAATGAACATTCAACCAATGATTGCCCAATCTTGCCTTTTTTTAAAGAATGTCTCTATATATAAGCTCATGCTTTAAATAGTTTCTAATAGCCTAACCACAACCCATACTCGCACACATACAACCTTTGTTGAAGAAATCACCCAAATTTCAGTTATATTAATAATGTATAAACTTCATAACTATCATTTTAAACACACCATAATTTCTGAAATTCTCATAGATATGCACCTCTTTATGCTCTAACTCCTATAAGAAATCTTAATGAAACATTGCATGCATTCATTAAAAAGCAAGAGACAATAAATATTCAACTTGCTCAAAGTATGATAGATCTTAAAGATACTCTTACAAAATTGACATTTGCTCTAAGTTTCCAAAAGAAAGGTAAGTTTTAATCTCAACCACAATAAAATTCCAAGGGGCAATACAATGCAAATACAAGTAGTTCTAGAAGCCAACACATAGATCAAGTCAAATCAGTCACTATTCTTTGCAGTGGTAAGGTTATTGAGAAACCCATTCTTGAACCTTCTGAGAAAGATGATGAGTCAATCTCTGAGGATAAGAAGGGAGTTGAATTTAAAGATTATAAAGAAAAGATTGATTCTCCATCAGCTCTTCTATTTTCTTATGCCATGACCAAACAAAAAAAATCAATCACAACTCTAAAATATTTGAAAATTTCAAACATATAAGGATCAATATACCTTTGTTGGATGCAATTAAACAAGTTTCTTCTAATGCTAAATTTTTGAAAGATTGGTGCACTGTGAAGAGAAAATTGAATGTTAAAAAGAAAGTCATTTTAGTCGAATAAGTAAGTGTCATTCTTGAGAACAATAATGCTTTTAAATATAAAGACCCTAGCTGTCCTACAATTTCTTGCTTTATCGGAGAATATAAAATTGAAAGAGCCTTAATCTTGGAGCTAGTGTGGATTTACTTCTATATTCAATTTTTCAAAGTCTCAATCTAGGTGAATTAAAACCAACTTTTGTAACTCTGTTACTTGCTGATAAATCTGTAAGAGTGCCTAAAGGAATAGTTAAAGATGTGTTAGTACAAGTCGATAAATTCATTTATACTGTGGATTTTATTATCTTGAACACATAACCTCTTGAAGCATGAAATTTATTTCTTGTTATTTTATGATGTCCATTTCTTGAAACTTCTAATGCATTGATTAATTGTAAAAATAAACTGATGAAGCTATCATTTGGAAAGATGATAATGAATATTTTGAACATTTGCAAGCAACCTAGAGATGATAATGAATTATAAGAAGTAGATCATATTAAGGAATTAGTTTATGATAAACATGAATCTACTTTAAGTAAAAATAAGTTGGATGAATTTGAAGATTTTCAAATGATTTATTCTCAAGAAGAAATCACGGATGAAAAAGGCACTGAAAATGTTGATGCGGATCTTTTGTCATGAGTGACAATAGATTTGACATTCGATATCATATCAATTGATGATTACTTTCCTAACAAATCCTTACTTTCTTTTAGTTCAATGCCTTAGTATAATAAGAATATTAATTTTCTTGCTTAAAGAGATTTGCCAACTCATTGGAGTACCAAAGACAAAGGAAAGTTTTTGAATAAAGTGAAGAACTTTTATTAGGATGACCCTAATTTATTCAAATATTTTTCTGATAAAATATTTCAAAGATGCATTCCTAAAAATAAGGTAAATAGTGTCATTAAACTTTATCATTCTGAAGCATGTAGGAGTCATTTCTTGTAAAAAAAAGCAGCTACAAAAATTTTTCAAAATAGTTTTTATTGACCCACCATGTTCAAGAACACTCATGCAGTCTACAAAACTTGTGAAAAATATCAAAAAATTAATCCTAGTAAAAAAGTTTTGTTTTATAATTCTTGACTCCATTTATACCCTAGAAAGCTAAGATCAAGATGGAGCAATCCATTTATTGAGAAACATGTGTATCCTTATAGGGCCTTTGATATTGAGAATCTAAAGAATGATAATATTTTTAAGGTAAATGGACATCATTTGAAAGCTTACTTTGATAATTTTCCTAGTGAAAATGAATCCACTGGTTTGAATGATCCTGTATATAAAAGTTGATTATTTTGTTTTTCTCACATTGTTTTTGTATTTTATTTTTTTACTCCTAGTTTGCTAATCTCTCTTACCCCGATTAAATGGCGGATAACGGTACTCCGTGACTTTTAAGTCGGTTCTTTTAATTTCCCATGATAACTGATATCTGTGTATATATTTGTTCAATTCCTTTCTCCTTCTCTTTTCTTTAAATCTCTTTTCCACTTCTTATCTTAAAAAATGGACACCACTCTTGAAAATTTAAAAACGTAATTTCCTGTTTTGCCTTAAAATGCGATTACAAAAATTTACCGAGCTAGGTGTGTAAGATTGAGGTTGTTAATGAACCATGGAATTCATAAAAAGATTCATTAGCTAATTAAAGCAAAGGTCTGATTATTAGGTGAGTCTTCCAATTCTTTTATTTCATACATCATAGGACAGGTAAAAGCACTTTTATAAAGAAATGTCGTGCAAAACGATTGAAAGTCTATCATCGATGTACGAGATGGACTTGTAATGCACAATTTTATTCTTTAGCAATGGTATTTATAAACCTTAAAGAAAAAATATAATTGATTAGTACTCAAAAGTGCATTTTTATCATGGTTTTATATCATCATTTTGCACTTGAAGTATCAATAACTCCTTAACTAAAGTACATTTTATAATAATCTATCTAATAATATAAGATACCTTTAATTTATGGTAAATGTCTATTTTAAATGCAGGCCTATCACATAAATGAAAGGATTGATTGATGACTTTAAGAACTTCAATTGCAAAGGCAAAGAGATGATCAAACTTAGAAAAGAGATGTCGGTGCAATCCAAACTGGAACACTATTCGGTAATTGGCTCATATCTGGAGCTATAGATATCAGATTTAGGTCTACTTTATATGGATGGAAAGGTAAGACATAGGCCTACAACTGTCATATGGAGCCCAAGATCTGAAAAGGCCATTTTCAAGTCCAAATTGTTGCAACAACACAAAAGCCCGAATCTGTCCTCCAGCCCGAGCACTGTTCAGTAGTTTGGCCATATCTGGAGTTCTAGAAGTAGAAATGAGCTGAATTTTTAACACAAGAAAGCTGAGACAATTGCCTAAAACTTTCATGTTTTCAAGTGGCTCTAATGTTGATGTCATCAATAACGTTTTGGGCAGACAAGAGAAGATAAGGATTGTCACCAAGTCAAGGGTTGGCCATCTACTCATCAATTAGTCATCAAATCAATAGTTCCCAATTTTGGCCTATAAAAGGAGGCATTTACCATGCATTTAGGCATCTTGGTTTTCAGATCAAGATCATGCTCTTGTTTTCTCTCTTTGTATTCTTTATGCTTTGTTTTGATTAATATCAAGTTTATGCCTTTAATTTCCTTTCCTTTGCTTTGTTAACTCTTATCTTATTTATGTTCTTATTTTTTTTATCCATTTTTCTTTCTTCCATTATGTCTAGCTAAGTTAATTATGTCAAGGTGAAAAGGTTACACTAATGGTGTAAGAATAAGTATGGTATAAACTTAATGTGGACTTTAATGTTTAATACTAACATGTTTTATATTTGTTATCTTGTTCACTCTTTAATACTTTGCTTGTTAACTGACTAATCTTGATTTATGTTGTATAATAATTGGTACAACAAATGCTTGGCACTTTCATAGCCCATACTGTATGGTATAACCGACACCTGAGCTATGAAAGGAACTTAATTTGTTGTTAACATAAGTTATAATCATGAATACTTGATGAAATTTACAAGTATTATCCTTAATTGAATAAGATGACTAATGTAATCATGTTAACAATCTATAATATGATTGGAACCTCCATTATGTGTGGATTCCAATTGAATAATAAGAGTTTATATTATACTTGTTTGACATACCATTAGTGGAACGTCTAACCTTGACATTTGTTATTATCACTGTTTAATCCTTACATTAATATTCTATCTCCAAGTTCTCATCATCATCACATCTTCTTCTTCTCTTTCTTTATTATTACTATTATTATTGTTGTTGTTGTTGTTGTTGTTGTTGTATTGTTGTTATTTATAATTTGTACAATAACCCCCTTGTGGTTCGACCCCGGTCTTGCCGGGTTATTTATTACTTCGACACTCCTGCACTTGGGAGAAAACATCAATCTTTTCATCGTGTCAATAATTCATTAAGGATGACCTAAGTAAGGGTCTTTAGATAATCTTCTTGACTCTTGAGATGCATTCTAGTAGAGATGTGCATCATGCAATTCATGATTTATAGCCCTATTTTCATAAAGAACATGATCGACTTAGTCTTGAGAATCTGACTAAAAAAAAATCTTGTTTGTCAATTTTTAAGAAAAATAGATGGGAAGCTTATCCCCGACCCATAAAGGTGTTTAAGCCGTTCTTGGACATAAAACCAAAGGAAGATGTGAGCCACAATCACAACTGCGATTTGAGTCTTAGTTTGTAAAAACTTGTGTCTTTTGGTTTTATTAATAGTATAATATTTGTGTTTTGTTGTTTCTTATATTTGTTTAATTGTGTTTTAGGTTTGTCAGTAGTCATTATTTCAGGTGATGTCTTCTATACTCTATATTTCTACCTTAAAACATTAATTACAATGTCTCATTTTGGTTGGGGGAAAAGGATAGTAGTTGATAAAAAAAATTAACTAACTGTGTTTTCTACTTCATAAATCATATGCAAAATTGTTGTTACTAGTAGAGTAAATGAACTCTTTTGTTAAGGTAACTCTTGAGACGCATCTTAGTAACTATTCATAATAAGGTAATATCATAATACTTCTTGAAATATTCAGGTTTACAAACTCTTGCATTGTTATCACTTAATTCTGCCCATATACTCATTTAACATGTATTCTTAAACCTTAATTTTCACACACACACTTTAACATATGATTATAGGTTGCACATTGAATTATTATATTATTTATGTTCTATTGTTAAAGGTAACATCTAAGAAAAAGGGACAGTATATAATTTGAAAAAAAAATGATGATAATAAAAACGTAGATAAGTTTGGTTTAACAGCCTCCCTAACCTAAGCAATTAAGCCCGAATGGGTGTTTCAACACCTAATACCTTAAAGTCAACTAACTTGTGAGCTATTGCCTAACGCTTTTTACATGGGTTAAGGAGAAAAGTTTAAAGAAATCAAACATTGCATTATTTACATATCAGTATCTGCAACTCGAGTTACTAAGCTTGTAAGGGTGTCTTAACACCTAATGTCCTACGACCAACTGGTATGAGAGTCATTAGTTGAGAGCTCGTTACACGGGTTAAAGATGCATGGTTTTTTAAGTAATATGTATATGCATATTAAAAAACTAAGAAAAAAGAGAAAAAAAGAAAAACAATAATAATCCCAACCCAAGGAAGTTAACCTTAAACATTAGAACAAAAAAATTATTTTCTTCCAAGAAAAACCACATAACTATGTGTTGATATATATTAAGCATAAAAAAAAATTTATTAATATATTGTTTAAGAGGTATTGAACAGATATATAAATTTAATGATTTATCTAGATAGATCAATAGAAGTTCAATGATGAATACCTCACTTTGGAGAATTTACAAATTGTTTTTCTATTTTAACGCTTTGATTACTAGGAACTAGTAACAAGCTGGTTGGGGGGTGTGATTAGTACTTACTAATGCATTTTTATTAAGGTTTAATATCATCATTTTGCACTTGAAGTATCAATAACTCCTTAACTAAAACATGTTTTATAATAACATATCTAATAATATAAGATACCTTTAACTTATCGTAAATGTTCATTTTAAATGTAGGCCGTCACATAAAAAGACAAATCACCACTTTCACTCAAAAACCAGGAGAAATATTTTACCAATGTTGGAATAGGTATCGAGACTTGCTTAATACTTACCCTCATCATAGTTTTGAAAAATGGAGATTGGTTTCATATTTTTATGAAGGGTTAACACCTAGAGATAGGCAAATAGTTGAATTGATGTGCAATGAAACTTTTGAAAATGAAGACCTTGATGAAGCAATGGAGTACTTAGACTTGTTAGCTGAAAATGCTTAAAATTAGGACATCGCGGGCACTTATGAGGTATCAAGTAAAACTCAACTTCATACATCTAGTGCAGGTATGTACAACCTTAAAGAAGATCATGACCTCCAAGCTAAGTTTGCATCTTTAGCTAGAAAAGTCGAGGCACTAGAATTGAAAAATAGTGGTCAATTAAAATCTATTGAAAACATTTTTATTTTAAGACGTTCATTTCTTGCAACTTCTAACACATTGATTAATTGTAGGAATGGACTGATGAAACTATCATTTAGAAACATGACATTAAAGATGAATATTTTCAACAGTTGCAAGCAACCTAGAGATAATAATGATTTACAAGAAGTAGATCATATTGAAGAATTAGTTTATGATCAACTTGAATCTACTTTAAGTAAAAATAAGTTGGATGAATTTGAAGATTTGCAAATGATTTTTTCTAAGAAAGAAATCATGAATGAAAAACGCATCGAAACTATTGATGCGGATCTTTCATCAAAAGTGACAACAAATTTGACATCTAACATCACACTAATCGATGATTACTTTCCTAACGAATCCTTACTTTCTTTTAGTCTAATGTCTTAGTATGATAAAAATATCAATTTTCTTGCTTTAGGAGATTTGCTAGCTGATTGAAGTACCCAAGACAGAAAAGTTTTTGAATGAAGTGAAGAACTTTTATTGGGATGATCCTAACTTATTCAAATATTATCCTAATTAAATATTTCAAAGATTCATTTCCAATAATGAGGTAAGTAGTGTCATTAAACTTTATCATTTTGAAACATGTGGGAGTTATTTTTCATAAAAAAAGATAGTTGCAAAAATATTTCAAAATAAATTTTATTGAATCACCATGTTCAAGGACACGCATGCATTCTGTAAAACTTGTGAAAATTGTCAAAAAGTTGATACTAGTCAAAAAGTTTTGTTTTATAATTTTCAACTCCATTTATTCCCTAGAGAGCTAAGATTAAGGTGGGGCAGTCCATTTATTAAGAAACATGTGTATCCTTATAGGTCCTTTGATATTGAGAATTCAATGAATGACAATGTTTTTAAGAAAAATGGACATCGTTTGAAAGTTTACTTTGATAATTTTCCTAGTGAAAATGAATCAACTGGTTTGAATGATCTTGTAGACAAAGGTTGATTATTTTTTTTTCTTTCTCACATTATTTTTGTGTTTTTATAAGTGATTTTTGCTAGCTTCTCTTACCTCTATCGAATGGCGGACAACAGTACTCCGTGAGTTAAGTCAGTTCTTCCAATTGCCTATAATAACTGATATTTGTATATATATTTGTGAAATTCTATGAATCTCTCTTCTAATTCTCATTTAAAAATGAATACTAATCTTGAAAAATTGAAAAAGTATTTTCCTGCTTTGCCTTAGAATGCGATTACAAAAATTTACCGTACTAGATATATAAGATTGAGGTTGTTAATGAATAATAAAATTCCCAAAGATATGCATTGGTTGATTGAAGCAAAGGTTCAATTATTAGGTGAGTCCTTAAATTCCTTCATTTCACACATGTTTGGAACATGTAAAAGCACTTTTACAAAGAAACGTTGTGCAAAACGACTGAAAGTCTATCATCGATATGCTAGATGGACTTGTAATGCACAATGTCATTCTTTAGGAATGGTATCTATAAACCGTGAAGATAAAATATAATTCATTAAAGATGACCTGAGTAAGGAGTATTTAGATAATCATGTTAATAATCTATAATCAGATTGGAACCTCCTTTGTGTGTAGTTTCTAATTGAATAATAAGAATTTATACTATACTTATTTGACACATCATTAGTGAAACCTCTAACCTTGACATTTGTTATTATCATTGTTTAATCCTTACATTAATATTTCATCTTAAAGTTCTCATCTTTTTCTTCTTCTCCTATTTTTTCTTTACTACTACCACTATTATTATTATTATTATTATTATTATTATTGTTGTTGTTGTTGTTGTTGTTGTTGTTGTTGTTGTTATCTGTAATTTATACAATTAACCTCTTTGTGGTTCGACCTCGATCTTGCCTGGTTATTTATTACTTCAAGACTCCTGCACTTGGGAGAAGACATTAATCTTTTCATTATGTTAGTCACTCACTCATCAATTAGTCATCAAATCAATAGTTTTCAATTTTGGTATAAAGGAGGCATTTTCAATGCATTTAGGCATCTTGGTATCTAGATGAAGATTATACTCTTGCTTTCTCTTTTTGTATTTTTGTAATGCTTAAGTTTTACTTTCATTGATATCTTGTTCATGCCTTTTATTTCCTTTTCTTTACTTAGTTAACTTTTATCTTATTTATGTTCTTATTTTGTTTATTTTATTATGCTTAGTTAAGTTTATTATGTCAAGGTGAAAAGGTTATACTAATGGTGTGAGAATAAATATACCGTAAACTTAATGTTTGATCCTAACATATTTTATATTTGTTATCTTATCATTCTTTAATACTTTGTTTGTTAAATAACTAATCTAGATTTATGTTGTATAACACTTGGTACAACAAATGCTTTACACTTTCATAGCTCATACTGTATCGTATAACTGACACCTGAGTTATGAAAGGAACTTGTTTTGTTGTTAACATAAGTTATAATCATGAATGCGTGATAATATTTATAAGTATTAGTACTGATTGAATGAGATAACTAATGTAATCATGTTGACAATTATAATCTGATTGGAACCTTCTTTGTGTGTGGTTTGCAATTGAATAATAAGAGTTTATATTATACTTATTTGACATACCATTAGTGGATCCTCTAACCTTGACATTTATTGTTATCATTATTTAATCTTTACATTGATCCTAACAATTTTTTTTTTTTGCTCTTCATTTTGTTTTTTTTTTCAAATTATATACTTTCCCTTTCTTTTAGTTGTTACCTTTAACAAAAGAACATAAATAATATAATAATCTAATGTGCAATGCACAATCATACGTTAAAGTGTGTGTGTGAAAATTAAGGTTTAAGAATACATGTTAAATGAGTATATGAACAGAATTAAGTGATAATAGTGTGAGAGTTTGTACACCTGAATATTTCAAGAAGTATTATGATAGACCTTGTTATGAATATTGCAAATAATGATTGAAAAATATTTACCAAGATACGTCTTAATAGTCAATAAAATTCCTCCTTACTTTGTCATCTTAGTAAGAATAGTTTGTAAATGGTTTATTAAAAAAAAATACAATTAGTTTTTTTTTCAATATCAACTACTATCCTCTCCCCCCAACTAAAACTAGACATTGTTCTCAATGTTCTAAGATAGAAAGATAGAGTATCGAAGACATTACATGAAACAACAACTGCTAACAAACATAAAACATACTTAAATAAATATAAGAAACAACAAAACACAAATATTATAATATTAATAAAACCAAAAGACATAAATTTTAGAAACTAAGACTCAAATTATAGTTGTGATTGTGGCTTATATTTTCCCTTGATTTTACATCTAAGAACGGCATAAACGTCCTCTATAGGTCTGGGATAAGCTTCTCATCCAGTTTTATTAAAAATTAACA
Source organism: Populus ilicifolia (assembly GCA_015708895.1). NCBI lineage: Eukaryota > Viridiplantae > Streptophyta > Magnoliopsida > Malpighiales > Salicaceae > Populus > Populus ilicifolia. The sequence continues at coordinate 80,819 of SRLM01000668.1, forward strand.
AACATGGTCTTTTTTAGTCAGATTCTCAAGACTGAGTCAATCATGTTCTTTATGAAAGTGGAGTCATAAATCATGAATTGCGTGATGCACATCTCCACTAGGATATGTTTTAATAGTTAATAGAAAATTATCTAAAGACCCTTTACTCAGGCCATCCTTAATTAATTATATTTTATCTTCACAGTTTATAGATATCATTTCTAAAAAATAACATTATGCATCACAAGTCTATCTGGCACATCAATGACAGACTTTCACTCATTTTGCATGATGTTTCTTTGCAAAAGTGCTTTTACCTATCCTAGGCATGTATGAAATAAAAGAATTGAAAGACTCACCTGATAATCGAACCTTTGCTTCAATTAGTTAGCGAATCTCTTCAGGAATTCCATGGTTCATTAACAATCTCAATCTTACACACCTAACTCGGTAAATTTTTATAATCGTATTTTACGGTAAAATAGGAAAATACTTTTTTTAATTTTTCAAGAGTAGTATCTATTTTTTAAGATGAGAAGTGGAAAAGAGACTCAAAGAAAAGACAAGAAGCAAGGAATTAAACAAATATATAAACAGATATCAGTTATCAAGGGAAACTGAAAGAATCGACTTAAAAGTCATGGAGTACTGTTATTTGTCATTTAACCGGGGGGTGAGAGACTAGCAAACCAAAAGTCACAGACAAAAAAAACAAACACAAAAATAATGTGAGAAAAACAAAATAATTAACTTTTATCTATAGGATCATTCAAACTAGTGAATTCATTTTCACTAGGAAAATTATCAAAGTAAGCTTTCAAATAATGTCCATTTACCTTAAAAACATTGTCATTTTGTGGATTCTCAATACTAAAGGCCCTATAAGGATACACATGTTTCTCAATAAATGGACTACTCCATCTTGATCTTAACTCTCTAGGAAATAAATAGAGTCACGAATTTTAAAACAAAACTTTTTGACTAGTATCAACTTTTTGATAATTTTCATAAGTTTTGCAAAATACATGCATGTCCCTGAACATGGTGGGCCAATAAAATCTATTTTGAAAGATTATCATAGTTGTCTTTTTTTATAAGAAATGACTCCCACTTACTTCAAAATAATAAAGTTCAATGACATTACTTACTTCATTATCAAGAAAGCATCTTTAAAATATTTGATTAGGATAATATTTGAATAAGTTAGGGTCATCCCAATAAAAGTTTTTCACTTCATTCAAAAACTTTCCTTTGTCTTGGGTACTCCAATGAGTTGGTAAATCTCTTGAAGTAGGAAAATTTATATTTTTATCATACCAAGGCATTGGACTAAGAGAGTAAGGATTCGTTAGAAAAGTAATGATTCATTGGTGTGATGTTAAATGTCAAATTTGTTGTCACTCTTAACAAAAGATCTGCATCAACATTTTTTGTTCCTTTTTCATTTATGATTTCTTACTAAGAATAAATCATTTACTCACCTTTAGATTCATCAGACTCTATTTTACTCACGGTAGATTCAAATTGATCATAAACTAATTTGTCAATAAGATCTACTTCCTATGAATCATTATCATCTTTAGGTTGTATGTAAATGTTGAAAATATTTATCTCTAATATCATGTTTTCAAAAGATAGCTTCATCTATCCATTCCTACAATTAATCAATGCATTAGAAGTTATAAGAAATAGATGTCCTAAAATAATAGAAAATGAATTACATACTTCAATAGGTTATGTGTTTAAGACAATAAAATCCATAGGATAAATGAATTTATCAACTTATACCAACACATCTTTAACTATTTCTCTAGGCACTTTTACAGATCTATCAGCAAGTAAAAGAGTTACAGAAGGTAGTTTTAACTCACCTAGATTGTTGAAAAACTGAATATGGAAGTAAATTCACCCTAGCTTCAAGATCAAGTAAGGCTCTTTTAATTTTATGTTCTCTAATAAAGCAAGAAATTGTATGACAACTAGGGTCTTTATATTTCAAAGCATTATTGTTCTGAAGAATAACACTTACTTGTTGGCTAAAAAGGCTTTCTTTTTCACATTCAGTTTTCTCTTCACAGTACATAGATCTTTCAAAAATTTAGTATGGGAAAGAACTTTTTTAATAGTATCCAACAAAGCTATATTGATCCTTACCTATTTAAAAGTTTCAAAAATTTCAGAGTTGTGATTGACTTTTCTTTGTTTGGTCATGGCATAAGGAAATGGAAGTGCTAGTGGGGAATTAGTTTTTTTTTTGTAATTTTCATATTCAACCCCATCTTTACCCTTAGAGATTGACTCATCATCTTTCTCACAAGGTTTAAGAGTGGGTTTTTCAATAACCTTACCACTTGAAGAGTAGTGACTGATTTGACTTGATTTGTGTTAGTTCCGCAACTACTTGCATTTGCATTATATTACTCCTTGGGATTTTGTTGTGGTTGAGATGGAAACCTACATTTCTCTTAGAAACTAAGAGCAGATGTTTATTTTGCAAGAGTTTCTTTAAAATCTCTCATACTTTGAGCAAGTTGAGTATTAATTATCTCTTCCTTTCAATAAATACATGTAATGTTTCCTCAAGATTTCTTCTAAGAGGTGGAGCATAAGGAGGTGCATATCCATAAGAATTTTAGAAATTATAGTGTGCTTAAAACGGAGGTTGTGAAGTTTGTACATTGTTATTATCACTCTTCCAACTGAAATTTGGGTGATTTCTCTAACCAGTGTTGTATATTTACAAGTATGGTTTATATCTGGGCCTTTAGAAATTGTTTTAAGCATAGACTCGTTCATGGAGACATTTCTTAAAATAAGGCAAGGTTGGACAATCATTGGTTGAGTTTTCATTTGTTACACATAATTGACACATAATGTTTTGGACATATTTTAATTAACCACTCTTTTCAATTCTAGTGCCTAGACTTTTCTTGCTAAATATGCAAACTTGGTTTGGAGGTCAAGATCTTCTTTAAGGTTATACATACCTCCACTATATGTATGAGGTTGAGTTTTATTCGGTACCTTATAAGTACCTACGGGTCCTAATTTTGAATATTTTTAGCTAACAAGTCTAAGTATTCTATTGCTTCATTAGGGTCTTTATCTTCAAAGGTTCCATTGCACATCAATTCAATCATTTATCTATGTTTAGGTGTTAAGCCTTCATAAAAATATGAAACCAATCTTTATTTTTCAAAACCATGATGAGGACAAGTATTAAGGAAGTCTCGATATCTATCTCAACATTGATAAAATATTTTTCTTAGTTTTTGAGTGAAATGGTGATTTATCTTTTGAAAGAGTTTGTTAAATGAGAAGCAAAAAAACTTCTTTAAAAACGGTTGTTGCAAATCATCCTAAGCACAAATGGATCCAGGTCTTAAATTTTGTAGCCATGTTTTAGCTATACCTTTTAATGAAAAAGGAAAAAGTTTTAATCTGATGTTGTTCATATTACAATTTGAGTCATTATATGTGTTACAGACCTCCTCAAATTCTCTTAAATGCAAGTATGAATTTTCTAAATCTAAGTCATGCAAAGTAGGTTGTTGAATAATGTCTAGCTTAAAATTAAAATGAGATGCATCAGGGGCGAAACTATACATGATGGTGCACTTGTTCTTTTGGGATTCATGTGGTCTTTAAGTGTTCTAACACTGTTATTCTCATTATTCCCATTATAAAGTGATTGATTATCTTCTTTGGCCATATTTTCTAAAAATGATAAGGATACCCTACAAAGTCTACTGCTTAATGTACGTGACCACACTTTCATGCACATATAGGAATATAATAAAAGGAAGAAAATAAAAGAAGGAGAAACAAAACAAGAGAAATAAAGTTATATACAAGAAAAGTAAAAAGAGTAATAAAATAAATATTATAATTTGTACAAGAACCTACCTCCCTAGCAATGACGCTAAAAACAATACATGACTAAAAGGTTAACGTCTTCTTCTAAGTGCAGAAGTGTCAAAGTAATAAATAACCCAGTAAGACTAGAGTCGAACAACAAGGAGGTTAATTGTATAAATTATAGATAACAATAATACAACAATAATAATAACAATAACAAGAATAGTAATACTAATATTAATAATAGTAATAGTAGTGGTAGTAGAAGAAGAAGAAGAAAAGGAAGTTGATAAGAACTTTGAGATGGAAGATCAATGTAAGAATTAAACAATGATAATAACAAATGTTAAAGTTAGAGGATTCACTAATAGCATGTCAAACAAGTATAGTATAAACTCTTATTATTCAATTGAAAACCACACACAAAGAAGGTTCCAATCAGATTATAAATTATTAACATGATTACATTAGTTATCTTATTTGATTAATACTAATACTTGTAAATCTCGTCAGGTATTCATGATTATAACTTATGTTAACAACAAATCAAGTTCCTTTCATAGCTCAGGTCTCAGTTATATCATACAGTATAGGCTATAAAAGTGTCAAGCATTTGTTGTACCAAGTTTTATACAATATAAATTTATATTAGTCCTTTAACAAGCAAAGTATTAAAGAGTGAATAAGATAACAAATATAAAACATATTAGTATCAAACATTAAAATCCATGTTAAGTTTACACTATACTTTTCACCTTGACCTAATAAACTTAACTAAACATAATAAAAGAAAGAAAAATAAATAAACAAAATAAAAACATAAATAAGATAAAAGTTAAGTAAACGAAAGAAAATGAAAGGCATGAACAAGTTATTAATGAAAGCAAAACTTAAGCATTACAAAAATACAAAGAGAGAAAGTAAGAGCATGATTTTACTCTAGAGATTAAGATGCCTAAATGCATGAAAAATACCTCCTTTTATAGGTCAAAATTAAAAATTATTGATTTGACAAGTAATTGATCAGTGGGTGGCCAACTCTTGACTTGGTGACAATCTTTATCTTTTCTTATCTGCCCAAAACATCATTGATAATATCAAAATTGGAACCATTTGAAAACATGAAAGTTGTAGGAAATTGTATTAGCTTTTCAAGGAAAAACAATCAAGGTCCATTGGACTTCTAGAACTCTAGATAGGGGTCAAATATTGAATAGTGTTTGGGCTGCATGACATATTCGGACTTCTTCGTTGTTGCTACAACATGGACTTGAAAATGACCTTTTTAAATTTTGGGCTCCACATGAAAGTTATAGGCTACCTTACCTTTCCATTTATATAAAGTAGACCTAAATCTGAGATCTACAGCTGCTTCAGATATGACCTAATTACCAAATAGTGTTCTAGTTTGGACTATACTAGCATCTCTTTTCTAATTTTGACCATTTCTTTGTCCTTTTAATTTTAGTTTTTAAACTCATCAATCAATTCTTTCATTTATGTGATAGGCCTGCATTTAAAATTAACATTTACCATAAATTAAAGGTATTTTACATTATTAACAGTGTTCTGGTTTAGACTACACTACATCTTTTTTCTAAGTTTGGCCATCTCTTTGTCCTTTCAATTTCAATTCTTAAACTTATCAATTAATTCTTTTATTTATGTGATAGGCCTGCATTTAAAATAAATATTTATCATAAATTAAAGGTATCTTACATTATTAGATAAGTTATTATAAAACATACTTTAGTTAAGAAGTTATTAATACTTCAAGTATAAAATGATGATATAAAACCTTAACAAAAATATACTTTTAAGTACTAATCATCGAGACACCTATATGAGCTTAATAACTCAGGTTGTAGATATTGGTACATAAAAAGTACAATGTTTAATTCCTTAAGCCTTTTACCTTAAACCATATAACAAGGTTTAGGTTAATAGCTCTTAAGTCAGTTGACTTTAAGGTATTGGGTGTTAAAACACACTTTTGAGCTTAATTGCTTAGGTTATAGAGGCTAAAAAACCAAACTTGTATATGTTTTTATTTATTTAATTAATTACATTTATTATCATTTTTTGCTTTTTTTCCAAATTATATACTATCTCTTTTCCTTAATTGTTATCTTTAACAAAAAAACATAAATAATGTAATAATTCAATGTGCAACCCACAATCATATATTAAAATGTGTGTGTGAAAATGAAGGTTGAAGAATACATGTTAAATGAGTATATGAGTAGAATTAAGTGATAACAATGTGAGAGTTTGTAAACCTAAATATTTCAAGAGGTATTATGATAGACGTTATTAAGAATATTTACTAAAATGCGTCTTAAGAGTCACTTTAACGAAAGAACTCATTTATTCTGTCATCTTAGTAACAACAGTTTTGTAAATGATTTTAATAATAGAAAACACAGTTATTTTATTTTATTTTTAATATCAACTACTACCCTCTCCCCCCAACTAAAACAAGACATTGTCCTTAATGTCCTAATGCAAAAAGATAGAACATAAAAGACATCACCTAAAACAACGAACACTGACAAACCTGAAACACACTTAAACAAATATAAGAAATAACAAAACACAAATATTATGCTATTAATAAAACCAAAATATATAAATTTTTACAAACTAAGATTCAAATTGTAGTTGTGATTGTGGCTCACATCTTTTCTTGATTTTACGTTCAAGAACGACTTAAACACCCATAGGTCGGGGATAGGCTTCCCATCCAATTTTCTTAAAAAGCAGCAAATAGGGTCTTTTTTAGAAAGTTTTCTAAGACTATATCGAGCATGTTCTTTATGAAATTGTGACCATAAATCATGAATTATACAATGCACGTCTCCATTAGGATGTGTCTCAAGAGTCAATAGAAGATTATCTAAAGACCCCCTACTCAACCCATCCTTAATGAATTGTATTTTATCTTCATGATTTATAGATATCATTCCTAAAGAATGTCATCGTGCATTACAAGTCCATATAGCACATCGGCGACAGATTTTCAGTCGTTTTACACAAGGTTTCTTTGCAAAAGTGCTTTTACATGTTCCAAACATGTATGAAATAAAAGAATTAGAAGACTCACTTGATAATTAGACCTTTGCTTCAATTAGCCAACAAATATCTTTAGGAATTTCATGGTTCCCTAGTAACCTTAATCTTTCATACATAGCATAGTAAATTTTTGCAATCGTATTTTTAAGGCAAAGAAGGAAAACACTTTTTCAATTTTTCAAGAGTGGTGTCTTTTTTTTTGTAAGAGGAAAAGAGATGCAAATAAAAGGAACAAGAAATTGAACAAATATTAGTTATCATAAAAAAAAAATGAAAAAACCAACTTAAGAGTCACAAAGTACCGTTATCTACTATTTGACCGGGATGGAAAATACTAGAAAAACAAGAGTCACAAAAAAAAACACAAAAACAATATGAGAAAAACAAAATAATCAACCTTTATCTATAGAATCATTCAAACCAATGGATTCATTTTCACTAGGAGAATTATCAAAGTAAACTTTCAAAAGATGTCCATTTGCCTTAAAAACATTGTCATTCTTTAGATTCTCAATATCAAAGGCCCCATAAGGATACACATGTTTCACAATAAATGGACCACTATATCTTGATCTTAGCTTTTCAGGAAATAAATGGAGTTGAGAAATATAAAGCAAAACTTTTTTACCAACATCAACCTTTTGAAAATTTTCATAAATTTTGTAAAATGCATGTGTCCTTGAACATGATGGGCCAACAAAATCCATTTTGTAAAATTTTCACAGCTATTTTTTTTAACTAGAAATGACCCCCCACATGCCTCAAAATGACAAAATTTAATGACATTACTCACCTCATTGTCAGGAATACATCTTTAAAATATTTGATTAGGATAATTTTTGAATAAGTAAAGGTCATCATAATAAAAATTCTTCACTTCATTCAAAAAATTTCTTTTGTCTTGGGTGCTCCAATGAAATGGCAATTCTCTTGTTGCAAGAAAATTGATAAAATTAGCAAACCAAGGCACTGAACTAAGAGAAACTAAGGATTCGTTAAGAAAGTAATCATCGATTGATATGATGTGGGATGTCAAATCTATTGTTACTCTTGACAAAAGATCTGTATCAATATTTTTGGTGCCTTTCTTATCCATGATCTCTTTCTGAGAATAAATGATTTGCAAATCTTCAAATTCATTAAACTTAATTTTACTCAAGTTGATCATAAACTAATTCTTCAATATAATCTACTTCATGTGAATTATTGTCATCTCCAGGTTGTTTGCAAATGTAAAAAATATTCATCTTCAATGTTATGTTTCCAAATGATAACTTTATCAGTCCATTCTTGTTTAACTAAAAAGGGTTTCTTTTTTACATTCAGTTTTCTCTTCACAATTTACAGATCTTTAAAAAATTTAGCATATAAAGGTACTTGTTTAATAGCATCCAACAAAAGTATATTAATTCTTACCTGTTTGAAAGTTTCAAACATTTTAAAGTTGTGATCGATTTTTTTTGTTAGTCATGACACTAAGAAACAGAAGTGCTGATAGGGAATCAGTTTTTTCTTTACATGTTCAGATTCAACCTCTTCCTTATCCTTAGGTATTGACTAATCATTTTTCTCACAAGGTTTAAATATGAGTTTTTCAATAATTTCACCACTACGAAGAGTAATAACTGATTTGACTTGATCCAGGTGTTGGCTTCTAGAACTATTTGTATTTGTTTGTATTACTCTTTAGGATTTTATTGTAGTTGAGATGGAAAGTTACTTTTCTCTTACAAATTGAGAGCAAATGTTAACTTTGCATGAGTATCTTTAAAATCTATCATGCTTTGAGCAAGTTGAGTATTGATTGTCTATTTCTTTTCAAAGAATTCATGTAATGTTTCCTCAAGATTTCTTCTAGGAAGTGGAGCATAAAGAGGTACATATCCATGAGAATTTTAGAAATTATGATGTACTTGAAACAATGGCTGTGAAGTTTGTGCATGATTGGACCTTTGAAAATTGTTTAAAGCATAAGTTTGTTTCCTTGAAAGTAGGCATAGTTGGACAGTCATTGGTTGAGTATTTATTGGTTTCAAAAATTTAACATATAATGTCTTGAACATATTTTAATTCACCACTCTTTTTTAATTTTAATGCCTCGACTTTTCTAGCTAAAAATGTAAACTTGGCATGGAGGTCATGATCTTCTCTAAGATTTTACATTCTTCTACTAAATGTATGAGGCTGAGTTTACTTGGTGCCTCATAAGTGCCTGTAGTGTCTAATTTTGAGTATTTCAGTTAGCAAGTTGAGGTATTTTATTATTTCATTAAAGTCTTTATCTTCAAAAGTTTCATTACATATCAATTCAATAATTTGCCTATCTGTAGCGTTAACCCTTCATAAAAATATGAAACTAATCTTCATATTTCAAAACCATGATGAGGATAAGTATTAAATAAGTCTCGATACCTATCCCAACATTGGTAAAATATTTCTCCTGGTTTTTGAGTGAAAGTTGTGATTTGTTTTTTAAAAGAGTTTATTTTAAGAGAAGGGAAAAACTTCTTTAAAAATTATTATTGCATTTCATTCCAAGCATAAATGGATCCTAACCTAAGATTTTGTAGTCATGTTTTAGCTTTAGCTTTATATTTTAATGAAAATAGAAAAAGTTTTAATCTAATGGTGCTCATGCTAAAATTTAAGTCATTATAAGTGTTACAAACTTTTTCAAATTCTCTTAAATGCAAGTATAAATTTTCTAGGTCTAAGCCATGAAAAGAAGGTAAAAGTTGAATAATGTCTAGTTTAAAATTAAAATGAGATGTTTCAGGAGGGAAAACTATATATGAGGCTACACTTGTTCTTGTAGGATTTATGTGGTCTTTAAGTATTCTAACATAGTTATTCTCATTATAAAGCGACTAGTTATCTTTTACGACCATATTTTTTTTAAAATGATGAGGATATCTTATAAAGTCTACTTCTTAATGTGCGTGTCTAAACTCTCATACAAGTGTAGAAGGAAAGAAAAAAATAGAAAAATAATAAAAGTGAAAAGAAAAATAAAATAAAATATATAGTTTATACAGTAACTTACCTCATCGGCAACGACGCTAAAAATTTAACATGATTAAAAGATTGATATCTTCTCCTAAGAACATGAGTGTTGAATTAATAAGTAACTCAATAAAAATGGAGTAGAACCATATGAAGGTTAACTATATAAATTATAAGCAACAACAATAACAATAAGTTAAAGAGGATTTTGAGATTGTAAGATTAATGTGAGAATTAATCAATGATAAAAACAAATGTCAAGGTTAGAGGATCCACTAATGATATTTCAAACAAGTATAGTATAAACTCTTTTTATTACTCAATTGAAAATCACACATAAAAGAGATTCCAATCGGATTATAAATTGTTAACATGATTACATTAATTATCTTATTCGAATAATGATAATACTTACTAACCATTTAATAAGTGAACTATTAAAAGTAAACAAGATAACAAATATAAAACATGTTAATATCAAACATTAAAGTCCATGTTGAGTTTATATTATACTTATTCTTACACCATTAGTGTAACTTTTTCTCCTTGACATAATAAACTTAACTAAGCATAATGAAGAAGAGAAACATAAACAAATAAGATAAAAGTTAACTAAGTAAAGGAAAGGAAAGGAACAACATGAAGAAAAAGTTATTAATTTGTTAACTTAATGAAAGCAAAACTTAAGCATTACAAAAATATAAAGAAAAAGAACAAGAACATGATCTTGATTTGAAAACCAAGATGCCTAAATGCATGGCAAATGTCTTTTTATATAGGCCAAAATTAGAAATTATTAATTTGTTAACTAACTATTGAGTGGGTGGCCACATCTTGACTCGGTGACAATCCTTATCTTCTTGTTTGAACAAAATGTCATTGCTAACATCAGAATTTGGACAAACTTGAACATGAAAGTTTTAGAAAATTATCTCAACTTTTTTTAAAAAAAATCAAGGTCATTTAGATTTCTAAAACTCGAGATATGAGCTAAATATTGAATAGTATTTGGGTTGCAAGATAGATTCTGACTTCTCCGCTGTTACTGAGAATTGGACTTAAAATTGACCTTTTTGAATCTTGGACTCCATGAAAGTTTTAGTCCTATGTCTTAGTTGTCCATCCATATATAACAGACCTAAATCCAAGTTCTATAGCTTTAGTTGTGACCTAATGACTTAACAGTGTTCTAGTTTGGACTGAACCAGCATTTCTTTTATAAGCTTAGCCCTCTTTTTGTCTTCTCAATTTCAGTAGCTAAACTCATCAATCAATCCTTTCATTTATATGATAGGCCTAAATTTAAGATGAACATTTACTATAAATTAAAGGTATCTTATAGTATTAGACATGATATTATAAAACATGTTTTAGTTAAGGAGTTATTAATATCTCAAGTGCAAAATGATGATATAAAACCTTAATAAAAATACACTTTTAAGTACTAATCATTATCCATATAAACCAAATTGAAATCCAAGATCCATGGCTCTAGATATGACCTAGTGATTGAACAGTGTTCTAGTTTGAATTGAACCGGTATCTCTTTTCTAAACTTAACCCTCTCTTTATCTTATCAATTTTAATAGTTAAACTTATCAATCAATCCTTTTATTTATGTGATAGTCCTGCATTTAAGATACACATTTACTATAAATTAAAGGTATCTTATAGTATCAAACTTGTTATTATAAAACATGTTTTAGTTAAAGAGTTATTGATATTTCAAGTGCAAAATGATGATATAAAACCTTGATAAAAATACACTTTTAATTATTAATCAGCAGGGTTATCTTAGGTTTGGGATGGTTAGGCATCTTTACGTTCTCTTCATGAATAAGTGGCGCGTCTAGCTTGACGGAGGTTGGAATGGCACCTATAGCCTTTTTTTTTTTCCCTTGCTCTCCTACTTGATTTTCTTGATGGCCTTGAAAAATTTTCAAATTAACCCCTACTATTTGCTATACTTCAGATTTCATCTGTATTCTCTTCATTACAATTTTAAAATTTAAAAAAATGTATGGAATTAAGGTGTTTTTTTTTAATTTCATCGTTATTTTTTTTATTACAATTTTTTATTATACAATACTTTAAAAGCGTGGGAAAAACATTATGCATATACTATGGACATAAACTCATTGCATTGTGGATTACATTGTAGATATAATGTTTGCATTGTATACAACACTATAGCACTATGAGAACTTTCATGTTTTCAAGTGGCTCTAATTTTGACGTCATCAATGACGTTTTGGGCAGACAAGAGAAGATAAGGATTGTCACCAAGTCAAGGGTTGGCCATCTACTCATCAATTAGTCATCAAATCAATAGTTCCCAATTTTGGCCTATAAAAGGANCATGCATTTAGGCATCTTGGTTTCTAGATCAAGATCATGCTCTTCTTTTCTCTCTTTGTATTCTTTAAGCTTTGTTTTCATTAATGTCAAGTTTATGCCTTTCATTTCCTT
>SRLM01000669.1:0-153132 GCA_015708895.1 Populus ilicifolia
CTGCACTTGGGAGAAGACATCAATCTCTTTGTCGTGTCAATTTTCATTAATCTCTTGTTTATATTTCTCATTTCCTTTCCTTTACTTAGTTAACTTTTTTCTTATATATGTTCTTATCTTATTGATTTATCTTTCTCTCTTTTATTATGTTTAGTTAAGTTTATTATATTAAAGTGAAAATGTAACATTAATGGTGTAATAATAAGTATAGTGTAAACTTCATATATACTTTAATGTTTTATACCAACATGTTTTGTATTTATTATCTTGTTCACTTTTAATACTTTGCTTGTTAAATAGTTAATCTAGATTTATGTTATATAACACTTGATACAATAAATACTTGGCATTTTCATAACCCAAACATATAGTATAATCGATATTTGTGCTATGAAATGAACTTGATTTGTTGTTAACATAAGTTATAATTATGAATCCCTGACAATATTTACTAGTATTAGCATTATTCTAATAAGATAACTAATATAATCATATGAATAATTTATAATCTGATCAAAATGTCCTTTGTGTATGGTTTCTAATTGAGTAATAAAAAGAGTTTATACTATACTTGTTTGAAATACCATTAATTGACCTCTAACCTTGACATTTAATTTTATCATTGTTAAAGTCTCACATTAATCTTACATTCTCAAAGTCCTTTTTAACTTCTTACTACTACTACTACTATTACTATTAATGTAATTATTATTGTTGTTGTTGTTGTTATAGTTAATCTCCTTATGATTTGACTCCGATCTTGCCAGATTAATTATTATTTTGACACTCCTATATTTGGAAGAAGACATTAATTATTTGACTGTGCCAAGTTTTTGACCCGTTGCTTGGGAGAAAAATTCTTGTATAAATTATAATTTTTACTTTATTCTCTCTTTTCACTTTTCTTGTATCTAACTTTGTTTTTTTTTCTTTTGTTTTTTTCTTCCTTTTATTATATTCCTACATGTTCGTGAGAGTTTGGTCACATATATTACGCGGTAGATTTTGTAGTGTATCCTTATTATTTTTAAAAAATATGGCTGAATAAGGTAACAAGTCGCTTCATAATGAGAATAATGAAAATAATCGTATTAGAACACTTAAAGACTACATGAATCCAACAAGAATAAGCACACCTTCATGTATAGTTTTCCCTATTAATGCATCTCATTTCAATTTTAAGTTAGATATTATTCAACTTTTACCTTATTTTTATCGCATATATCTAGAAAATCCATACTTATATTTGAGAAAATTTGATGAGGTCTGTAACACTTATAATAAATCAAATTATAGTATGAACATCATTGGATTAAAGCTTTTTCTTAAAAAAAAAAGAGAAGATAAAGCTAAAGTATGGCTATAAAATTTGAGACCAGGATTCATTCATGCTTTAGATAAAATACAACAACAGTTTTAAAAAAGGTTTTTCCCTTCTCATTAAACAAATATTTTCAAAACATAAATCATCATTTTTACTCAAAAACCTAAAGAAACATTTTACCAATTAAAAAAGTCGAGGCACTAAAATTAAAAAAGAGTAGTCAATTAAAATTTGTTTAAGATATTTATGTGTCAAATCTGTAAAACTAATGAACAATCAACCAATGACTATCCAATCTTATCTCTTTTCAAGAAATACCTTTATAAACAAGTTCATGCTCTAAACAATTTACAAAAGCCCAATCATAATCCATATTTACAAACATATAACCCTGGTTGGAGAAATCACTCAAGTTTTAGTTGGAAGAATGATGCACAAACTTCATAGCCATCATTTCGAGCACACTGTAATTTCTAAAATTCTTATGAATATACACCTCTTTATGCTCTCCATTCTATAACAAATATTAAGCAAACATTGCATGCACGCATTGAAAAATAAGAGATAATCAATACTCAACTTACTTAAAGCATGACAGATTTTAAAGATACTCTTGCAAAATTGACATTTGCTCTTAGTTTTCAAAAGAAAGGTAAGTTTCCATCTTAACCACAACGAAATCCTAAATGACAATACAATGTAAATGCAAGTAGTTTTGGAAGTCAATACATGGATCAAGTTAAATCAGTCATTACTATTTGCAGTGGTAAGGTTATTGAAAAACAAATTCTTGAACTTTATGAGAAAGATGATGGGTCAATTTTTAAGGGCAAGGAAGAGGTTGAATGTGAACACTGCAAAAAAAAAAACTAATTTCCTACCAACATTTTTATTTCCTCATGTCATGACCAAACATAAAGAAATCGATAATGAAAAAGGCACAAAGAATATTGTCATGGATCTTTTATCAAGAGTAACAATAGATTCGACATCCAACATCACATCAATCAATGATTATTTTCCTAACAAATCTTTACTTTCTCTTAGTTCAATACCTTAGTTTGCTAAAAATATCAATTTTATTGCTTCAAGATTTTTGCCAACTCACTAGAGTACTGAAGATAAAATAATGTTTTTGAGCGACGTGCAAAACTTTTATTGGGATGACTTGTACTTGTTCAAATATTATCCTGATCAAATATTTTAAATATGCATTCTGAAATAAGTCGTGTCATTAAATTTTATCACTTTAAGGCATGTGGGGGGTCATTTCTCATAAAACAAATATTGCAAAAATCTTATAAAGTGGATTTTACTGCCCACAATGTTTAAGGACTTGTATACATTCCAAAAAACCTGTAAAAATTGTTAAAAGATGGGATTTATTTTAAAACACAGAGAGTCTTTAGATAATCTTTTATTGACTCTTAAGTCTCATCATAATGGAGATATGCATCGTGCAATTTATAATTTATAATCCCATTTTCATAAAAGAACATACTTGGTATGATCTTAGAAATCTAACTAAAAGTACCTTATTTGCTAGTTTTTAAGAAAACCAAATGGGAAGCTTACTAGTACTTAAAAATGCATTTTTATCAAGGTTTTATATCATTATTTTGTACTTGAAGTATCAATAACTCTTTAACTAAAACATATTTTTTAATAACATATCAAATAATATAAGATACCTTTAATTTATGGTAAATATTCATCTTAAATGCAGGCCTATCACATAAATAAAAGGATTGATTGATGAGTTTAAGTACTAAAATTGAAAGGACAAAGAGATGACCAAACTTAGAAAAGAGATGTTGGTGCAGTTCAAATTGGAATACTATTCTGTAATTGAGTCATATCTGAAGCTATAAATCTCAAATTTAAGTCTACTTTACATGAATAGAAAGGTAAGACATGGGCCTACAACTTTTATATGGAGTCTAAGATTAAAAAATATTATTTTTAAGTCCACACTGTAGCAACAACGAAGAAGTCCAAATCTGTCTTGCAGCCTAAACACTGTTCATTGTTCAACCTATATCTTGAGTTTTAGAAGTTCAAATGACCTCAATTTTTTTCTGAAAAGCTGAGATAGTTTTCTAGAACTTTTACATAGAGGTTTGGTTCAAATTCTGAAGTTTTAATCAGACAAGAAGATAAGAATTGTCACCAAGTCAAGATATAGCCACCCATTCATCAATTAGTCATCAAATTAATAATTTCCAATTTTGGCCTATAAAAGGAGGCATTTGTCATGTATTTAGGCATTTTAGTTTTCTTGTTTTCTCTCTTTTATTCTTGTAATGCTTAATTTTTGCTTTCATTAATATCTTGTTTATGCCTTTCATTTTATTTTCTTTATTTAGCTAACTTTTATTTTATTTATTTTCTTATCTTGTTTATTTATATTTTTCTCTTTCATTATGTTTAGCTAAGTTTATTATGTCAAGATCAAAATGTTATATTAATGGTATAATAATAAGTATAATGTAAACTCAATATAGATTTTAATATTTGATATTAAAATATTTTTTATTTGTTATCTTATTCACTCTTAATACTTTGCTTGTTAAATGGTTAATCTAGATTTATGTTATATAACACTTGGTACAGCAAATACTTGACACTTTCATAACTTAATCGTATGGTGTAACCGACACTTATGCTATGAAATGAACTTGATTTGTTGTTGACATAAGTTATAATCATGAATGCCTGATAATATTTATAAGTATTAGTATTATTCAAATAAGATAATTAATGTAATAATGTTAACAATTTATAATCTGATTGAAACCTTCTTTGTGTGTGGTTTCCAATGGAGTAACAAAAAGAGTTTATACCATACTTGTTTGAAATACAATTAGTGGATCATCTAACCTTGACTTTTATTTTTTTTATTATTTAATCCTCATATTAATCTTACAATCTCAAAATCTTCTTTAACTTAGTATTATTATTATTACTACAACAACAACAACTATTATTATTGTTGTTGTTGTTGTTGTTGTTATAACTACAATTATTATTATTATTATTATTATTATTATTATTATTATTATTATTATATAGTTAACCTCCATGTGGTTCGACCTTAGTCTTGCCGGGTTATTTATTACTTTGACACTTCTACATTTGAAAAAAAACATTAATTTTTTAGTTGTGTCACAATTTGTTGTAATATATATCTCCAAAGAAATGATCAATCTCTATGAGTGCTGATTATTACTTAAAAATTATATTTTTATCAAGGTTTTATATCTTCATTTTGCACTTGAAGCATCAATAACTCCTTAACTAATGCATGTTTTATAATAACATATTTAATAATACAAGATACGTTTAATTTATAGTAAATACTCATTTTAAATGTAGACCTATCATATAAATAAAAGGATTAATTAATAAATTTAAAAACTAAAATTGAAAGGACAAAGAGATGGTCAAACTTAGAAAAGAGATGTCGATGCAATCTAAATCAACACACTGTTCGGTAATAGGATCATATCTGGAGTTGTAGATTTTCAATTTAGGTCCATTTTACATGGATAGAAATGTAAGACATAGGCCTACAACTTTCATGGAAGCCAAGATTTAAAAAGGTCATTTTTAAGTTCAAATTATAGCAATAACAAAGAAGTCTGAATCTATCCTGTAATTCGAACATTGTTCAATATTTATCCCATATCTGGAGTTATAGAAGCCCAAATGACATCAATTCTTTTTTTTAGAAAGCTGAGATAATTTTCTATAATTTTTATGTTTTTAAGTGTTCCAATTCTAAAGTTATTAATGACATTTTGGGTAAAAAAAAAAAAGATAAGGATTGTCACTAAGTCAAGAGCTGGTCATCCACTCATCAATTAATTATCAAATCAATAGTTCCCAATTTTGGCCTATAAAAGGAGGCATTTATCATGCATTTAAGCATCTTGGTTTCTAGATCAAGATCGTGCTCTTACTTTCTTTTTTTGTATTTTTGTAATGCTTAAATTTTATTTTTATTAATATCTTGTTTATACCTTTCAATTCCTTTCCTTTACTTAGTTAACTTTAATCTCATTTATGTTCATATCTTGTTTATTTATGTTTCTCTATTTCATTATGTTTAGCTAAGTTTATTATATTAAGGTGAAAAGGTTACACAAATGGTGTAAGAATAAGTATAATGTAAACTCAATATAGACTTTAATATTTGATACTAACATGTTTTACATTTGTTATCTTGTTCACTCTTTAATACTTTGCTTGTTAAATGACTTATCTAGATTTATATTGTATAACACTTGGAACAACAAATGCTTGACACTTTCATAGCCTAACTGTATGGTATAACCTACACTTGAGCTATGAAAGAAACTTGATTTGTTGTTAACATAAGTTATAATCATGAATGTCTGACAACATTTACAAGTATTAGCATTATTTGAATAAAATAACTAATGTAATCATGTTAACAATTTATTATCTGATAGGAACCTTCTTTGTATGTGGTTTTTAATTGAATAATAAGAGTTTATACTATATTTGTTTGACATACCATTAGTGAATCCTTTAACCTTGACATTTGTTGTTATTATTGTTTAAACCTTACACTGATATTTCATATCAAAGTTCTCATCAACTTTTTTTTTCTTTTTCTAAAACTAGTATTACTATTACTATTACTATTATTTTTATTAGTATTCTTATTGCTATTAATATTAGTATTAGTATTAATATTGTTATTGTTATTGTTGTTGTTGTTATTTATAATTTGTACAATTAACCTCCATGTGGTTCGACTCCAGTCTTACCGGTATATTCATTACTTCGATACTCTTGTGCTTGGGAGAAGACATTAATATTTTGGTCATGTCAAGTGTATCTTATATCCCCTTTGTAAATAAATCACGATAAGCTAATGAAATAAGTGTTTGCATAAACACGTGACAATCATGACTTTTCATTCTATAAAATTTTACAATCCTCTAAATTAACCAACTTTGATATGTTCGAGGTATGTTTATTGGAAAAACATAGACTCTTCAGTCGTTGGTACACTAGTAATTTTGTATTCTTATATAAGACAAAGCTTGTTTTGGGTTTTGTGACTGATACGACTAAAAGATTGATGTCTTCTACTAAGTGTAGGAATGTCAAAGTAATAAATAACTCTATAAGATTGGGGTTGAATGATTAGTACTTAAAAGTACATTTTTATTAAGGTTTTATATTATCATTTTGCACTTAAAGTATCAATAACTCCTTAACTAAAGCGTGTTTTATAATAACAAATCCAATATCATAAGGTACCTTTAATTTATAGTAAATGTTTATTTTAAATACAGGCCTATCACATAAAATAAAAGGATTGATTGATGAGTTGAAGGATTGAAATTGAAAGGATAGAGAAATGACCAAACTTAGAAAAAAAAATGTTGGTGCAGTCCAAACTGAAATACTATTCGGTAATTGGGTTTTGAAGCTGTAGATTTTGGATTTAAGTCTATTTTATATGAATGAAAAAGTAAGACATATGCCTACAACTTTTATTTGGAGTCCAAAATTTAAAAAGATTGTTTTCAAGTCTAAATTGTAGCAATGACGAAAAAGTCCGAATTTATCTTGCAACCTAGACACTATTCAGTGTTCAGCTCATATCTTGAGTTCTAGAAGTCCAAATGACGTCAATATTTTTTTCTTGAAAAGCTGAGATAATTTCTTAGTATTTTTATATGGAGATCTGGTTCAAATTCTAACATTATCAATGATGTTTTATTCGGAAAAAAAGATAAAGATTGTCATCAAGTCAAAATATGACCACCCACTTATCAATTAGTCATCAAATCAATAGTTTTCAATTTTAACCTATAAAAGAATGTAATTTTCATGCATTTAAGCATCTTGGTTTCTAGATCAAGATTATGCTCTTGCTTTCTCTCTTTCTATTTTTGTAATACTTAAGTTTTGCTTTCATTAATATCTTATTTATGTCTTTCATTTCCTTTCTTTTACTTAGTTAACTTTTATCTTATTTATGTTCTTATCTTGTTTATTTATGTTTCTCTCTTTTATTATATTTAGTTAAGTTTCTTATGTTTAGGTGAAAAGGTTACTCTAATGGTATAAGAATAAGTATAAGTGGGCTTTTAGAAACTATTTAAAACATGAGCTTGTTCATGGAGACATTACTTAAAAGAAGACAAAGTTAGACAGTCATTGATTAAGTGTTTATTTGTTTCACAGATTTGACACACAATATCTTAAACAAATTTTAATTGACCACTCTTTTTTAATTATTTCACCATACTTATTCTTAAACCATTAATGTAACATTTTCGCGTTGATATAATCAACTTAGCTAAAATAATAAAAGAGAGAAACATAAATAAATAAGATAAGAATATAAATAAAATAAAAGTTAACTAAGTAAAGGAAAGGAAATGAAAGACATAAATAATATTTTAATAAATGCAAAACTTAAGCATTACAAAAATACAAAGAGAGAAAGCAAGAGCATGATCTTAATTTGAAAATTAAGATGTCTAAATGCATGGCAAATGTCTCATTTTATAGGTCAAAATTTAAAACTATTAATTTAATGACTAATTGATGATTGAGTGACCATATATTAACTTGGTGACAATCCTTATCTTCATGTCTACCAAAAACATCACTGCTAACATAAAAATTTAGACTAACCTTACTTTAAAAGTTCTAAAAAATTATCTCAGCTTTTCAAAAAAAAATTGAGGTCATTTGGACTTCTAAAACTTAAGATATGGGCTGAACATTGAATACTATCTAGGTTGTAGGACAGATTCGAACTTCTATATTGTTTTTAAGATTTGGACTTCCAAACAGTATAACTGAGTCTTGCCTTCCCATGAATGTTTTAAGCCTATGTATTAGCATTTCATCCATATAAAAATACCTAAATCCAAGTTCAATAACTCTAGTTATGATCCAATTACTGAACAATATTCCAATTTAAACTAAACCAACATTTTTTTTTTAAGCTTCACCCTCTCTTTGTCCTTTCAATTTCAATACTTCAACTTATCAATCAATCCTTTTTATTTATGTGATAAGCTTACAATTAGGATGAACATTTACCATAAAATAAAGCTATCTTATGGTACTAGATTTGTTATTATAAAACATACTTTAATTAAGGAGTTATTGATACCTCAGGTGTAAAATGTTGATATAAAACCTTAATAAAAATATACTTTTAAGTTTTAATCAATGAGTTATGATCTAGTACAAACCAACTTCATATTTTTATGGTAACAAAACAACATTATATTCATTCTAGCCTTGATATTGTCCTTTTTCTTCCCTTTCACATCCATAACTATGTTAAAAATGTTCTTAAACATGTTTTTTTTTATGTGCTTGCATCAAGGTTATGATGGAAGAGATTGGTCTTTCAATAATGAAGCTCCTAAAAAATACTTCACTTTAACCAGTTATGAGTCAAACCAAAACCAAGAAACTTATGCTTATTGGATTGGAAACCAAACACACAATGTTATTATACTCTGACACCATGTCATATAATTCTTCACCCGAAAGGCGTGAGGGTGCAACATCCTTTTCAACTCTATCAATAAAAAAAGTCCTTTATGTTATTTCTGTACATATGATTCGTTAGCAAGAACATTAGTGACAATTAAAAAAGACTTTCTTACCCCTATTTGTTAGCAAGAACATTAGTTTTCCATGTAGTATGGACACAATAGTTTTTCATTCGTGCTCCAACCATAAACCATTCAATAAACTTGAAAATCATTAATAGTCCTTATCAAAGTTTAATAGTCCTTATCAAAGTTACCCTCATGAGAAAATTATGTTTCATCGATACATTATAAGTCAACATATCGGACGACCACAACTGCATCAACTTATCAATCAATGATCAAAGAAAAAAAATCTATATTCTGACTTGGTCTATTAGGACCAAGTATGATCGTATATAAAAACATGAACTTTGGCTTTATACACATCCATAGTGGTTAGATGTAAATCATTAATATAACCAACCAATAAAAATAAGGTGCAGTAAATGATCTAAATGGATTGAATACGTTTGTACATAGCCGAAGATGAACGTTTCTTGATTTAACTTAATAGTGTTTTCATACTTCACTATCGAAATGATGCATCATCACTCCATTAACTGCATCATGTAAATGGTGCCATATGATGTGTTTTATAGTTTTTGATACTATGAATAACCTCTACAGTCTAGATGTAATTAAAAAATATCTAAGTTTTTTATATGTTATAAAAGTCTTTATCTTGTCAGTCATAGGTTTATAACAGGAATGTCCATATGTCATGACTTATTCAACTCAACATTTTCAAGGTAGTATAACATATGGATATTTGAATACATTTTAATTTCTTTGATATCCTAAACTAAAGGGTTTCATCATAGACATAGCAATATATAAGTTCTCTTTTAGCTTGTTCTTTACAGGTAAAATGCTTTTTGTTCATTTGATAATTCTGTCATAACCAACCTTATTTAACCTATAATTTAACTTGATGGAAAACACTTATACAATGATCTCGATAATTTACTATGATTTGTACAGCTATCTTATGATGATTTGTCAGGATCTTTTAAAAGATAAAAAAAAACTTGGTCACGTCTGCATTACATTATTTATTTATGATTGGATATTGACCGACATAATCCTGATTCATTCTTATCACATTCAAATATAGTCTTACAAAGATTAGTGTTGTTAATTTCAACTCCATGCATGTTGTTAGCACTAAAAGTTACCTAACCATCCTTTCTACAATGATCTCGTGAGTAACAAATGGTTATCCGTGTATATGCCAACATAAGTATTCCTTCATGAACACTTTGTGTAGAAGATGCATCGTTATAACATCTAGATGAAGAAATTTTTTATTTTGACATATCCTATATAGACATTTAATATTGTCTCCGCTAATATTTTTCAGAATAAATGTTGTGTAATTAATAAAACCTTGAACCCCATTTCAATAATTCATCCTTCACAATCCTTGTACATCCATGAATGATCATCCATATATATATATATATATATATATATGTGTGTGTGTGTGTGTGTGTGTATGAAATAATAATCATAATAATATTTATTAATTAATTATTTTAAGTAAATAATCAACCTACTTTCATACTTTTTTTAATTCATTATCAATTATCTATATATATATATATAAATTTAAAAAACATTAATTTACAGAAATTACAATTCAACAATAAAATTGACAAAATATAAAATGGACCTGTTAAACAAGCCACTATTTATATCATTAAACACACCTAAATTAATAATTTGATGTAAGTTTCAACAATTTAAAAACAAATATAATTTTAGAAAATCTAAAACAAATCATAACATATATAAAATTATGTATCCATATAACAAGTTTGTTAGAGGAAAAAAATAAAATAAGTAAACTCTCAAATAAAATACATATACTACAAAGATATGAAATAAAAACATTTACATTTCAAAATCGTGTTCAAATTTAAAAAATTATAGATTTACTTAAAAAAAAACCTGCAATAAAATTGATGTTATGATTAGAAAAGTCAAGGAAAGATGAGTTGAGCATAGATGAGAGGGTGATGTGGGGGTGGGGGGGGTAAAGAGGTTGTTTGTTGTTGATTTTGGATAGTGGGGTTGTTTTGTTGCGTAGAGGAAAAAGAAGAAATAAAAAAAAAAGAGTTGACTAGGACATATATTAATTGTTACCAATAGAATTACTAATTGTATTATTTTGTTTGTCAATCAGTCAACAATTTTGTTAGTATAAGTGACACGTTATTATATGACTTTCTCTATTTGAATCCAATTGTAATTCCATTGATAAAAACATTCACAAAAAATTTCATAGTATGATGTTTTTGGTTTTTTTAAATTCTTTTTATTTTGAATGGGATTCTCTCAATATTTAATGATAGAAATGGTGATAACAACAATTACCACGCTAAAATTCTAATAAAAAACTTTATGCATATAATTTTGTTTATATTTATAGATTTTCTAGTGGTGGTGTATATAACTTATGTAAAGATTGGATGTAGGGGTGGAGCAAGAAAAAAATATTGAGGGTTAAATTAAAAAAAATCATTTTAGAAAGATTTTTTTATTAATATATATATTAAATGAGGGTCAAAGAAAAAGCCCCTGTCTCTGTCACTGACTGGATGTGCTTTCTTGGTGCTCAAAAGGTGATTATAAAGGTCACTTGAAGGCCCTGTTTTGATAGCTTGTTAGAAAGCTCTGAAAATATGATGGAGGGATACAAGCATGATCATGAAGTGAAATCAAGGAAGTTATACACCTTATTCAGTGCCCTAGAATACCCAGAGGCTTATATTAGCTTTTGTACCTCACTTTATTCCTGGTTGAAAGTTCAAATTTATTATGAGCATCAAGGCTGCTTAGACTTTCAAACCATGCAGGTACTAAGCTGATTGCTTAGTAACCTTGAATACTTGTCGAAATAATCTTTTTCATTGAAAAGAAACTTGAAAGCTTTTTCATCTTCAAGTATGACCCAGAAGACACACGATCTTTGACATGTGATGCTAAAGAATGTTTTAAACAAATATTGTATACCATAATGATCAAAAGGAATTTGCTGAATCTGATAGCTCATTCACTTCGATTGTGGTGAAATTATAGAGTGAATGACAAATCAAATGTATCCATCTGTGCAAATTTTTGGATATTGAAGATGTATTTTTGGGCTGGTTTGTTAATGATTCTATCTTTGATGTCCATTTGTCTATTAATGATTCTATCTTTGATGTTTATTTGTAACTCTACATATTAGATATGTTTTTTTCATAAATCCTCCATAGGACTTCTTCAAATAAAATGTTGATAAATGTGCATCTCTTTAAAAGAAATGAATTAATGCAATTCTTAGAGGTTATTTTAATTCCCCACCTTAATTAGTGTTTTTTTTACTAACCATTGACACGTGATTTACCATGGATAAGATAATTTTTTTCCAAAAAAAATAATAATAAGCAGGCTCGTTCAATGTATTGTTCTATAATAAATACAAAAAATAATTAAATTAAAGGATAATATTAAAAAAAGTTAATTCAAAAATCAATAACAAAAAAAATAGAATAAACTGATTATTCTATTAAACTTACCATTCAAATCATTTACCCTAATGAAATTAACAATTTATAATTCTTAAGATTGTTTTTCATTTAATTATATATGTTAAGTAGACTTTTTTTTATACAAAATAATAAATTAAAAATTAAAAATAGAAGTTCCGTGTGTTACTAAATAAAAAATAGCCCTAATGTTTCTAAAGTTTAATAACAAAAGAAGATTGTTTTTTAATTTTTAAAGGGTTAAAAATATATTAATTTTGGTTTTTAAAAAGGTCAAGTGTATAGATCGCTCACACGTCTAGCACATAAAATAGACTTGGTTTGCTCTCTTCCTAATAGCATACGGCAACATGTTATCCTTCTATTTTTAAATATTAAAAAACGCATGACATGTTATTTACTCTTTAATTTAAAAATAAAACTACAGACAACATATTATTTGTTGGACTAAAAATATAAAAAAACAAAGTTTTAGATTAAAATTGACTCTTTTTGAAAATTTAAAAATTAAAAGGACTTAATATTTATAATTTAAAAGGTGTGATGATGAAATAACAAAAAACACTTAAATTGTTCTTTAATTTGATCATGGAGAAATAAAATAAAAAAGTTTTAGGACAAAAAAGTTTCACCATCAAAATTTACATCGAATGAGTTTAGCTCTACAATGGTGTGGGCTTCTATGAGTGTTTTTCATAATAATAATTATAATGTGGATATAAATATATAGATATCCATTGCTTTCTTTTTATTAATTCATGTATCAATTAAAAAAATCAAATAATTTTTAAACCACTTCACAATATTGATTTCAAATATGTTTAATATTATAATATTAATTGTTTATGAAAATATTTTTATTTAAAAATATATTGAAATAATATTTTTTATTTTTAAAATTTTATTTTAACATCAACATATTAAAATGATCTAAAAATATATAAAAAAATTAAAGTAAAGAAAAAAATAAGTTTTAAAAAAATAAATACAAAGGGGCTTTTAATTTATCCAAATATTTTTCAGTACGACTCTCCTCCAATCTATTCATTCTTTGTTTTTCTTTTCCAATAAACTCTTGGGACAAGGGCAGATAATTTTAGAAAGTAATCTAGCCAAAGGCTCAAAGCCATGTATTCATTTTTAAACCTTTTCTCTTTCGTGATTTCATGTAGGTGAAAATTACAGGTATTTGTTAATTCCATTTCAACCTCAGAAACACCCCAGGAGCTGGGGGGAACTAGAAGAAGAAAAGCAACAAAAACTAAAGAACAAGCTTCCTCGTGAGGTTTCTTGAATAACAAAAATCTGGCCGCGTTTCTTGAAACTTTAAGCTCTAATTTGTTGCTGAATTCAAAAGAAGAGAAACACAGCATTAAATAACCCAAGTTTTGGTCCTGTGGTTGACCTTGGAGCCATTAAATAACCCAATTTTTGGTCCATCTTAACAGTTGGCCTCACGTAACCAGGAAGCTTGTGAGCCTGCACTTCCAGAACGTGGAACCCATCTCTTACAGGAGAGCGACTCATCACATTTGAGTGCAGGCTTCAACTAGTTTTTTGCTCACGCTTCCAGCGAGAATGCATCTGACTTTCACAGCAGGTCTTCTTTCGCAGTTGAAAAAAAACACATTTGGACGAAAAAAAATGTGGTGCACGGAGCAAAGCACATGGAAAACTTTGCGTTTCCACATGAAATGGCAAAAATAAAGACTGTTATTGCAAGATAACATGGATCTTCAAATAACTCGGGGGTGTTAATAATTTGCAAAATTTAACTTACCAAGAAACAATTTTTTTTTTAAGGGTGTGAAAAGGGACAAGGAGACATATTCATACTGAACTTTTTAGTATTGGCTTCCATGAATGAGGGGTTTTTGTTTTGGAGTGAATGGGTTATCTTATCATATCGGTTAACTAAGTCACCTCATTTATCAAGAACTTATCTTGCTTTCACCTTAGCTGAGCTCTTCTATTCAAGGGTGGGCTGATATTTCTTCCGCAAATAAAAAAATATGAAGAAGAGGAGAGAAGAAGCAACTACCACGTGTTTCTACTGAGGAGAGGAGAAGCGAGGGGGGTAACCGCTCGTACAAAACCAAGAAGTGGAAGAAGGCGCTAGCCTTAGCTTAGAACAAAGATAACGATGAGTTTTAAAATTTAATATATTTATAAATAAAATTAATGTGTTAGATAATTAATTAAATTTTTAGTTTAAGTAATATAATTTATTGTTTTTAATCAATATATCTAATGACATGACATAAAACATTTAGGTGATTAACAACTCATACCTATAAAAGATTTCTTTTAATGAATGTAGAAATTCTCAAATATTAAAGTTAGTAATTTTATAGAAAAATTATATTAATATTTTAAACAGATAAACTCTAAAAATATATATTTTAAAAGTGTTAAGAATGATGAAATTATAAACATTCAAGAATTCATGGTGTATTTAAAGTCTATAAATCTTATCTTTTTATAAAGAGAAGAGACTAAAATATAATTTTACTCTTATAATATTTTAAATTATGTTCTACTAAAAATAATACATATAAAATCAATATAAAATACTCCCACGTGAAGTCATAGAAAAATTTAAAATGAGAGTTAGGCTCAAGCAAGGTAGTCGAACCCAAAAAATAAATAAATAGATTCGTGCATATTATTTAGACCCAAACACATTGTATTTAGGCACAGTATCTCGAGATCCTAGTTAGGTGTAACAACACTTTTTTTTTTTGTTAAAGGTGTAACAATACCTTTAACAAGTCTGGTTGTAACATCTTTTTCAATTAAATTATTACTGAGTTTATGTTTTTTGATAGATGGGCTTGGATTGCCACATTTTAACCCATGTTTTTGAATTTATATATATTTTTTTAAAAAAATTAATTATATATATTTTTTTTAAAAAAATTAATTATTTTTATTTTTATTTAGATCTATCAGATAATATATCAAATCAAGAATGTACACTAGTATACCCCAGAATAATAAGCTTTAATATGGTTAAAGTATATTTGTTAATAATTGAGTAAATCGGATCAAATTATCTAAACCTAACGAAGGTAGAGTTGAATTTGTAAAACTATTTTATAGAGCAAGATTTGACTATTCGTACAGTGATAACCGGGGATTTTTATAAACATTAGCTTTATAAAAGATTGTTATAGTGAAGAGTAAAGCTTCATCCAATCTGTTTTTGCAAACGACTATTCTTCATTTAATTAATAAAATGATATATTTATTTATAGTTAGATGTATTTGTGAGAATGTTTCAAACCTCTACCTCTACAAAAGCTTTTTTATCTGGTTTGAAAAATATTTATAAAAATTAAATTTATTTATTTTAAATTAATATTTTTAGTACTTTTAAATATTTTAATACATTAATATAAAAAATAATTTTTTAAAAATAAAAAATATTATTTTGATATATTTTTAAATAAAAAGTATTTTAAAAACAACTATAATTATAAATAATATATATAGAGTTATAAAAACGCAATGCTCTATCCTTCTATTTTGTCAATATTTATAACACCCATGTGATGAAAATCAAAAGGATAATAATAATAAATCAGTATTTCTAAAAAATATTGAAATTAATATTTTCGTAAAATAAATAAATGGATATAGCAGATGAGCTTCTGGCAGGCACGGAAGGCCATCATTAAAACGGTGCGTTGTAACAGTTCCATGACATGAAATCAGATCACATCCCCTTTTCTGATTGTAATTATGACAACAACGCTTGTATTAATTTTAATTAACCAGAAAAATAATAATTAAGCAAGTATCGGACAAGCACGTAACATGACCCTCTTTCCTTCTCTCTCACCCTTTAATCATGCCATTGCCAGTTTCCATTTTAGTAACAACTAATTATNAAATATACATTAAATTAATTAAATAAAATAAAAAATAATTTTTTTATATAAGTATGTGTATGAGAGATTCTATATGAAAATAAAATAAATTATTTTAAAAAATAAATTTTATCTATAAAAAAATTATAAATCAATCTAAAAAATATCTTCAAAAACTAAATATATTTAAAATAATTAAAAATATATGGAAATAAATTTATTTTTTATATTAGTGATATAAGAATATAAAAGAAATTTAATTAAAAATAAAAATTTGAAAATTTAATAAAAAAACAATTCAATTGCATCCAAGTTGGTCTCAATTATAGATTGGGATGCACATCAATTTGAAGTTATAATTACCTTCAAAAGCTAGGAACCGAAGAACATTTTAGTCATGTAATAACAACTAATTAACTTTTTTGTTGTCCTTTAAAGAAAGTAATTTGTCTCCCCCACAAGGACTGACGACAGTCTCTTTCTCTCCGTCGGACCCGGTCTATCCATAAATTACCCTCCTTTTTTGTCATTCTCAGCTCTTCCTTCTTCTTTATTTTTTTTCCTCACCCTCCTTTCCCATCTCTCACAATCTCCCTGTGTCTTTAGGGTTTTGATTCCCTACCAATATCTTAAAAGAAAGTGTCTGTCTTGTGTTTTGTTGCAAACAAATGACATCTGTCAAGAACAACAACATGTTACCTCCTGGCCTGGTTTCCAATCTGCAACAAGTACTGTTGAGCAGAAAAGGTGGAGGAGGAGGAGGAGAAGAAAAAGGAAGTGACCTATCAAATAATGATAATGATCAATCAACAGAGCCATCTACTTCTGCTTGTGTTGAAAGCACTGAAGAGGAAGACAACAATAATTCAAAGCCTGTTGTTTTGGTCACTAATGGAGATGGGATTGACTCTCCTGGTCTTCTTTTTCTTGTTGAAGCCCTGGTTCGTGAAGGCCTCTGTAATGTCCATGTTTGCGCTCCTCAATCGTGGGTTTTTCTCATTGACTTCCTCAATTTTGATGGTTTTGCTTCTTCTTTTTTTCATTTTTTTATTGATATGCTTATAAAGGGCTGTCTTCAGTTTTTAAGCTTGGAGGATGTGATGATGGGATTTGAATTCGTTTTGGGTATATGGAATGATGGGATTTTTTTAGCATAGTTGTTCACACATGGGGATGTGGGTTCTGTTTTTTATGCTTCCTTTTTTTTTTCATTTATTTGTTCTAAATATTTATATGCCATTTGGTTTAGTTTGCTTAACTGGGTGTGTTGGTCTTTTAGTTACTGCCTGAATTTGTCATCGGTTTTTTGAATTTTGTTTTGTATGTGCTAATTAGTTGTTCTTACTATATTTTTTGTTGGTATTTAACCTGGGGTCATGTCTTTTGATTTCTTTAGTTTGTGAATTGGTTGGTCAGGGACAAATCGGTATCCAGTCATTCTGTGACTTTACAAGAAACAATTGCTGCAACTTCTGCTGAAATTAATGGTGCCGTAGCTTATGAAATTTCAGGTAGAACGATCTTATTTTTCCTCAGTTTCTGGCCTCTAAATTTGAAAATATTAATTGTTAAGAGTATCGTATATTTGTAGTAACTGAGCCACCTCCAGTTTAAGAATTCAAGGTTTACTAACATGTAGGAGTGTTGGTTTTGCATTTTTTTGTATGATTTTCTAGGAATGACTGGGCTTTTTCTTTTTCTAATTTCATTTCTAGGGCTTTAGTCGTGACTGTATTATGGAACTGATTGGTTTTTTTTCCACCAACTGGATTCATAGTGAAGTGATGTGTGTTTTGCACTCTTAGTAGTATTTGTTTTAGTAATAGGCTTTGTTTATGGGATTTGTTACTCAGGGACTCCAGTGGATTGTGTCTCATTGGCATTGTCTGGCGCACTGTTTTCATGGTCAAAACCTTTGCTGGTTAGCATTCACTTATTGTCCACCTTGCAATAACATAATACCTGTATCTGTGATGAATTTCTTGAGAATTTATACTTCATTTTATTTTCAGGTAATTAGTGGAATTAATCGGGGATCAAACTGTGGCTATCATATGTAAGTCTCTTCCTGTGCTTTGGAATATTTCTATATTATCCTGCTGAAATTCCAATAGCATGCTCATGTAGGAAAAACTTCTCAAACAACATGTCAATGATGTCGATGATTAAATTTTCTCAAGGAATCTTTGTAGTTAGTGGCAACTAGTGAATGTGTACTGGCAGCCTTTTATTTTTATTTTTTGTTTCTTGTTGGATTTGTTTTAAGCAAATTCATATAACCTTGCCTTTGGGATAAAATACATCAATTACTTGCAAAACTTATCAGGTTTTATTCGGGTGTTGTTGCTGGAGCTAGAGAAGCATTAATTTGTGGTGTCCCATCCCTATCAATATCACTGAATTGGTTAGTAGATGCTTTTCTTTTCTTTCTGTTTGCTCTTCTTCTAGTTTTCAAATAACTTTTTAGAGTTGTAATCTTTAATAGGAAGAAGAATGAAAGCCAAGATAGTGATTTTAAGGATGCAGTTGCTGTCTGTTTGCCAGTAATAAATGCTGCCATTAGAGATATTGAAAAGGGGGTTTTTCCACAGAGTTGCTCTCTGAATATTGAAATCCCCACATCTCCATCTACAAACAAGGTAAGCACTCTTATGTATTTTGCTGACATTGCTGAACAGATGTTGCCTGTTATTTATTGACGATATGCACATAAATGTAGATCATTGTCAAATTAATTGGCCATAGGTGGTATATTTCCTCTGTGAATGGATGGTATTTGATTGTATTTACATGAATTTTTATTTATTTATTTTTTTGGGGGGTGGGGGGGCAGTTTTAACATCATTGTATGACATTGGCTTTTAACAAGAGATAGGCTTGGGTATATGCAGAATTTTCCCACAGTAGATACTATCTTAGTTACTTAGAAGCTAACACGTTTTTCAATGACCACAAAAAATGATAGCATGCATTTGCATATAATGATGCGTTTTGAATATCAATGGGAGACATGCTTTCACCAGTGAGTTATAAATAGTGATAGATTTAGAAACTCACCATCATAGTGTCCTAGCTTGGCCACTTCTTCAAAGTTGCATAAATGGGTTTACTTTATCAACATGCTGATCTTCCTAGAATATCACATAAACTCCATTTTTTATATCTAAGCTGTTTTTATTTCATTTGTTGAGATGCTATTATTTAGAACTTGGTAATGACTGCAAAATTTCTACTTCTTATAAATGTTCTTGGAGAGTATGTAGGATGGTTTTAAGATCTTTCTTTTTTTTTCCTGCTGTCAATTTGTGATTGATTCTGGAGGAATTATCTTTCATCCAAGCAGTACGGCCAAGGGCACAAAATATTCCTTTAATTATGATCAGGATCTGAGAGTTTTAATAGTGTTTGTTGGAACATTAATCATGGTTTTCCGGTGAGCCATTTAATAGTGTCCTGAAAAAGAAAAAAATATAAAAGATTCTCCCATCAGTGGGGTGGTGTTTTATGATGTATAGCTTCTACAACTTCTACCCTTAGTTGAATACATGGTAGAAGTTTCATCCTGCTATGTCAGATGCCATACCCTTGAAATGCATGAATAACTTTTCACTGAATACAAGCATGTTGACAGTACCCATACAGGAACTTTGGAACATGGAGGGTATGTTTATCTAATAACTTTGTTGAGCAGCGAAGAAAATTAGTTCATGATGGAATGTAGAACTTTGTAGGAGAAGGTTCATATTTGGCAAGGGCAGCATCGAGTATTCGTAACATTCATTCAAAACGTTGTACTAAATAAGAGGCTGTGGTGCCCCTGTCCCTCTCTCTGCTCACTCACCTGCTCTGTTGGAGTAGCAGAACTAGATTCTTTACCTCTTACAATGGTTTTTCTTGGAAATAAGTGGTGTCAAATATATCTGTAGCTGATCCACTCCCCCCCCCCCCCCCCCCCNCCCCAATTTTTTCCTTGGCAGGGCTTCAAACTAACTAGGAGAAGTATGTGGAGATCCTCACCTAGCTGGCAAGCTGTTTCAGCTAATCGGCATCCTTCATCTGGACATTTCATGTCTAATCAACAAAGTCTTGGCCTACAGCTTGCACAGCTTAGTAGAGATGCTTCTGCTGCTGTGAGTTTCTATTGCAAAAGAACTGATTGTCATTTTTTCTTTCTCTGTAATTTCTTTCAAAAAGAGCTTTGCCATGCAGTTTCCTGTTTTTGTTAATGTAGCTGTATTATCTCAGGGTGCAGCTCGCCGTCTGACCACACAAAGGAAGAACATGGTAGAGATTGAATCAGTTGGGGCTGCTGGGAAATCTGATAGCAACCGGGTGAAAAAGTATTTTCGAATGGAGGTAAAGAAAATCCTCACTACTGACATGCTTTCAGGAACAATTTTGATTGGTTTTAATTGTGACAAGAATGATCTTTAATGGCTTTTTAAAGCTAGAATTTAGGAACTTTAAAGAAATAAATTTAGCATTGGAATTCAGTATATTGAATGCTAGCTAAAATTACTTCTACAACTAGATTTCAGTGCATGAATGTGGTTGTGTTTTGAAAATGGACTTTGCATTGGATATTTTATTGATGTTCTATTTCTATCATGTTTTTGGCTTCAACCTAATTGTCCTTGTTTTCATGTTGTGCTCTTGTTTGCTTTCATGACTTGTCTATTTTGCCCTTTCCTTTTTTGCTTCATGGAAGGAGAACTAAGCACTGATTTAATGTATTTTTCAGTTTCTGGACAAGGAGCATGAGGATACAGATGAGGATCTGGATTTTAGAGCACTCGAAAATGGATTTGTAAGTCATAACATTGTATTTTCCACATTGATGATGTGTGTCAGTTCATCTAGAAACTGTGCAAGAATCAGTCGGAATGCTCACAAGGCATTGGGAGCCATCATCATAACAAAAGTTATGATTGGTATGGCTCTTACTTTTATGTTTTCACAAATGATGGTTCACCCTTATCATTATATCCTAACACCAAACCTGGTGAACTGCCACTGTGCCTGTACTTGAGTTGCGGGCTTATGCAGACTAACAAAAATATCCGGGCCTTATATTGTCGATGGGAGGGCTAATAAATTCTGTTCAAAGTTCTCTCAACTTCTAATCTAACTATGAAAACTTGCAGAACTTTGATTGCTTTGGGTTTTAGTAGGGGGCTTCTTACTGTCTTTATTTTCCTTTGGAACACCAGGTTGCCATAACTCCCCTATCACTTTCTATCGAAGAGGATGCTCACTTAGCAGCCTCAGATTGGATCTCTTCCACGCTTCATGTTGACCAATAAAAGCCTCTCCCCATTCATCTAGTCGGTTCTTGTATACTTTTGCAGGCGCGATTGTGTTAATCAGTGATCAATCACATTATTGTATTTCCTTTTCTACAATGACCTTTCTTTTTTGGTGGGGTTGGGTGGTTTGCATTTGTAGTTGTTAAAACAAATGTAATTTAAAATGGCCAGGTCTTAATTACATGACCGTTTCTTTTCCACTAATTGTGATTTCCGGATTTGTATCTTCTATTTAATTCTCAAAGCTGCTTTGTGATTGTGACACTAGAGGGTGAAATTGCAAGTGATTGGTTCTTTGTTGTTGTTATTGTTGCTGCTGCTGCTGCAATGATTCTGCTTCTGCAAGCACACCATCTGTGGCATGATCCTTCTGAAATATGGCTTAGCTTCTGATTGTGTTTTGACTATGAGATTTATGTCTGCCTTGTTTCAGAAATTTGCACTTCCATTTTTTGTTTTTGAGCTGCAAACACACTTGTCACCAATTGGAACAGCTGAACTTGCGTGATTTTCCTTGGAACTGCGAGAGCACAACCAATCACTCCAACGACTTTTTTATTTTTATTTTTGGGTTTAGGGTTGTACTAATTAAACAAATAAATATTTGTCTTTCTAGTTTCGGGCAAAGGGCAAATCAAGCGACCTCATCCATCATAAAACTGAAGAATTCACAAGAAATTTACTGTTAAATAACAGGTGTCTTCAAGCTTTAATACAAGATGAGGTTGGCTTGTGTCATTTTCAATCGAAAACTGATTTTGAACTTCTATCCAATACTGAAAATTCAAAAGCTACTTTGTGAAGTGTTTCCAACTTTTCAAGCTTTCTAGTTTGTGGTTTCTTATATTATCCGCAACTCTTAAATCAAACACTCGCTGCTGTCGTAAAGCATGGATAACCACAATCATATAGCAACTTCTAATATAAACCAAGTCTTGCATAGAATATTAAAACATCAATCCTATCTTATCTCATCTTGTATATCATTATCATTTGATTCTCATCTTATATCCTGTTTTATTTTCTTTGTTTTGTTTCGTCTCATCTTTTTTCTATTGTTTTGTCTCATTTATTTTGTTTCAAGACATAAACCAAATGCTACCTATTGATATCATACTATATCATATACTATATAATTTCCCGTATTAGTAAGTTAAATTATTTTTTTTAATTTTTTTAATGTAAAAAACAATTCTAAGATTGACAACGTGTTTTCTAAAAAAATTTATAATCATAAAATCAAAATATAATATATATTAGACAAAATATTTTTTAAATATTGATATGGTGGCTTATTGGATGATATTTTTTTAAAAATATTGAGATGTCACATATAAAATCAACCCGGACTAACTTGTTAAATTTAAAACCTAGGATATAAGACTGACAATCTTATAAAAACATTTAAATAAATTATAAAGGTTAAATTCTAATCAATCTAATATTGAAGGAAAAAACTAAAAAAAATAACTCAAGTCAACCTAAGTTAACTTATCAAACATGCGATCTGAGTCATAATATTATAATAACTATATTATAAAAAATAAAATACAAAGCCCAATTTAAAACCAATCCAATAGAATAAGAACTCTAACTCTATAAATATCAACTCACAAATAAAAAGTATAAGAAAAATATCATAAAGACAATTGATATTTGATAAATTAGTTTCAGTTCTTTAAAGAACCAAAGAATGTGATACATCCTCTCAACACTTAAGAACAATAATTCAACAACAATATTTTTATCATAAAACTGAATAAAAAATATCTTACAAAGAGTTTTTATACTCCAAAAAAAAAAATATCCTAATGGATCTAGCTTAATAGGCTTATTTGAACCCACTTACCTAAGATATAGGCTGATGTGAAGTACAATTATAACTAGACCCAAAACCTAATTGAATAAACCCAAATAATTTTATACAAATCCAAAACTCTTAAAAATTAAAATTAAGATAAAGATCTTTATGCTACCGCAAATAACCAAAGAGAAAGAAAGAGACATGTTTGATTTTCCTAGCTTAAAAAGGTGTTATAGTTGAAATAAAACTTCCTTGTGACTCTAGAAAGAGTTGCCACCTCTAGATGTTCTAAATAGACTAGAAGAATCTGATTAAAAAGTGGAATTAATTTTGTGGCCCTTGTTTTTTCTTGTAGAGGTAGGTTTCCTTGTAATATTTAGAGAATAATAAGTACAAATACTTTTTTTTGTTGTTATCTTATTAGTTTACTTCCTAGCTTAGGAATCAAGCTAGGCTAAAATCTTTATTTAATTAATAAGAAAATATTTACTAACTTGAGATCCTTGTAACATTAGGAAATCTTGCCTAAATAAGATTGCCATGAGACCAGACATATTAGACCCATATTGAACATGGATTAGGCCTTTCCTGGATTTAGATTAAATGGTTTAGAACCTCTTGTTGATGCTCCAAAGCATCTTTAAAATCAACCTTGGCCAAAACCTTTATAACAAGCTCATTCATTGTCTTCTTTAATGCTTTTATTTTGGACTTTGTGATTGGACAAATTAGAATATGTAATGGATTATTGATGGTGTTTGTGGGTTGATCTACATTACAATATTGAAGGATAAAAGTAAAAAAATATAAACTAAAAAATCAGTTCAAAAAAATAGTTTGCGTCAACATAAGTTGATTTATTAAACTCATGAATTGGATCATAAAATCAGGATAAGTTCATAAAAAATAAATAATTTTTTTTACAAAGCTCCACTCTTAAGAGAATTTAATGTTAAAGATTGAAATTGAAAAAAAAAAAACTAAATCCATAAAACTGATATATAACCTAATAGTTATAAAATAAAAAAAATACAAAGGATTGACTTGTTAAACTCATAATTAGAATTTTGAGATTTAAGATAAATTCATAATAAAAATAAATTAAAATTACAAAACTCCACTTTTAATAGATTCAATGTTGACGATTGAAATCAAAAAATAAAATAAAATTCATGAGACTAATATATAACCCAACAATTCAAAAAATAAACAAAATTAAAAACATAATTTTCAAAACAACATAATATTGAAAGATAAAATCAAATAAAAAAACTATAAAAAAGAAAAGGGTTGAGTTGTTGAAGGTTGGCATTGTAAAAAAAACCTAAAAAAGTAAAATAAAAAAACACAAAACATTATTATAATAAAGAGTGTTACATCGATATATAACCAATAATTAGAAAATAAAAGGAAATTATAAAGGATTGACTTATTAAATATGTGACTTGAGTCATGAGATTAAGATAAATTTAGAGAAAATAAATTAAAAAAATTCACGAAGCTCTATTTCTAATCAATCTAATGTTGAAAGTTGAAATTAGAAAACAAAAACTTAATCTATGAGATTGATATATAATTTAATAATTAAAAAATTAAAAAAAAATTAAAACACAATTATAAAAAAATCAATATTGAATGATGAAATTAAAAAATTAAAAAATAAAAAAAAATAAAAATATTTTTATAGTGTTTTATGAATGTAGTGAATGTGACTTAGTTACGCTTTTTAATTTTATTTATTTATTTATTTTTTATTGTTAATGAAAATGTTAATTTCAAAGTCAATGGCAATTGGAGAGAAAAGTGTTGAAAAAGAAAAGAAAAAGAAAGAGAGTGGTAGTAGGCCCAAAGATAAGAAATAGTGACACAAAAATAGGTCCATTGGGCTAAATGACCACAAGAACAGCAAATCTCACACCATTTTCGCATAGGGTTTAGTTGAGTGGTGAAGCCGAACAACCAGGCATCTCCGTCTCTCCCTCTCCGGAAGGAAGAAAGGAAAATGGCGACCAAAAATTTAATTCGAGCAGGAGCATCCCTAATGAACAGATTGATGATATCGAAGAACCCAGTTTTCCATCAAAACGCAATCTCCACTCACCAAACTTTAACTCCTCACCTTTTCCCTTCTTCTGTCTCCAACATCCAGCAAACTGACTTCCTCTCAATCACTAAACTTGCAGTTGCCAATCAAGACTTCTTGCATCCTTCCGGTCTCCCATCTCTCGAATTCTTCTTGCCCGACGGTACTTTACTGATTTATTATGCTTTTCTGATTTATGGGTTCTTTTCCTCTTCAAGCAATAACTTTACTTTCTAGGTGCCTGCCAACTGTTTGATAATATGCCACAATTTCTCTCTCTTACTTCTGTTTCTCTCTTGATAAATGTCCGGCCTTCCCTTTGCCGTAACTGCTCTGCCATGTGCATGTTTTGCAGGAGATTCATCTACTGAGCCTATGCTCTTGTTTCCTAAGAGGACATACCAGCCTAGTGTCATCAGGCGCAAGAGAAAACACGGGTTCTTTGCACGGTCTCTCTCTTTCTGTCTCTAGCTTTGTAATCCATTTTCTATTAGAATTAGAGAACCTAGGAAGACACTGCTAACATCATTCAACATTTTGGGTTAACAGCTGGATTTCATATTCATCCGAAGGATAAATATCGATAAATTATAAAAGCTGTTTTATTTTATGTGCTCTTGGATTTAAGAAGGGTTGAGTAATGGTGTAAAACTTATAATTGACATACTTAAGTAAATCTTTAGTCATCTCGGCAAACATTTAGCATTTAGTTAACAACATGCTATGCTCAACTGCTTGGCTTATTTTTAGAAAAATACAAAAATGACAACATCTATTACTTTGGTTGATTTGGTACAAGACTAAGAAAATACGTTTTTATGATGTATAATTGTTCTTTTTTCCTTAAAAAAAGAAGAAGCATATGGGGTTCGGTTGACCCCACTGAACTCTACTTAGCTCTGATTCTATATTTGTTGCTCATCGTGTGGGGTGAAGAACAAACTTGACTTCCCTCGTTGCAAATATTTTTTAGGTTAGTTAAACCATAGAGAGTGCATTACTTTAAGGTCTAGCTGCCAAGCATGTATCACCTGTCCCCTTTTGGACTGATACTGTTTTTTTATTTTTTCCCCTTCATGTACATGTTTGTTAAATGAACTTGTTGAACTAATTAGACTTGAATCATGATTTATGCAATATATGAGCAGCAAGGCAACCAAGGGTGGTCGGAGAGTAATTGCTCGGAGAATAGCAAAAGGCCGGTCAAGAGTTACTGCTTAGCTTCTCTATCTATGCATTGTGATGTGATGGGAGACAAGTTTGCCAGCAACCTTTGTTTCTTTTTATACCATGCAGTTTGTGGCCTGCCCATATGCTTTGTAGGAAAGTCTCAATGCATTTTAGAATCCGTACTCTTCCATATAATTTTTTCCATGAGATTCGTGAGCTGAATTATACGCAAGATGTATTTTGAAGTTATCTCCTGGAAAAGTAATTGCGTTATTTTTTTTTTTAATGTTTTGTACCCAATGGCCTGCAATAATGTTGTCAAGAAGAAATAGTGGCTCTATGTTTCAATTGCGTTAATGAAATTCAGTTACTTGATTGATAGATGATGCAGATGATATAGGCGGCACCGTTTGGTATTGCATTCCTAGTACTATTTTAAGTGCATTTTGTATGAAAAAACATCAATGTTGCCGCACAAACTCCATTAAAACTTTACCTCCACAAACTTTTTAGCCTGGAAACTTCAATTCATTGGGTATGATCTCCTTGGATTCATTGACGGGTCAAATCCTTGTCTAGAAACAATTATTCAAGGAACGACTACACCTAATCCAGCACATACACCATGAATCAGACAATTCAACTTCTTAATGCCATTCTTGGTTCTCTATCTCCCACAATAATGTCATTCATTGCTCAAGCAAAAAACATCACAGGAAGCCTGGACAATATTGGCTAATACATATGCCAAACAATCTTGTGGCAGAATCAAGCAGGTGAAAAACCAGTTAAAACAAACCACGAAGGGATCCATGGGTATTTTTGAGTTCCTCCAGACCATCCAGGCTCGAGCTGATGAGCTTGCCATCCCTGGAGCAGCAGTTGTTGATGAAGATCTCTCGGAAAGAATTCTTGAGGGACTTGGTGACGATTATAAAGAATTGGCTCGGGCAGTTCAAGCTCGAGACACTCCAATCTCCTTTAATGAACCACATGAAAAGCTTCTAAACTTTGAAGCCTCTCTCCAAAATACCAACAAAACTGAACATGCCTACTTCCCTGCCTCCGCTAATCCAACCAATCGTGACTACACTGGCTCACACAACTTGCCACACTCTTCTTGTTCCCCTGGCAACAACACGGGCTATGATAATCGATTCTCTACCATCTAATAATTCCCGTTCTGATCCCAGCTCTTCCAAGCCTTACCTTGGCTATTGCTAAATTTGCAGAATTCAAGGACATGCAGCTAAGCGCTGTCCCTCTAAATTAATACCAATTGAGACATCCCCAACATGGCTATTGGATAGCGGTTCTCCTCATCATGTCACCTCCGACTTGAGCAATCTCTCACTTCATGCCCCATGCAATGGCTCTGACGACATTATAATTGGAGATGGCACAGGGCTTCCCATAACACATACTGGTCCCACTTCTCTTCGCAGTTCCACTGCTCATTTTTCCCTAACCAATGTTCTCTGTGTACCCAGTACGAAAAAAAATTTGATTACAACTTCCAAATTCTGTATATCCAACAATGCTTCAATTGAATTCTTACTGTATTCTTTTCTTGTAAGAGATCTTCACATAGGACCACTGCTTTTGACGGGTAAAGCTAAGGATGGTGTATATGAGTGGCTGATATCTTCACCTCTATTTGCCTTTTCCATTGTCAAAACCACCTCCTCCGAATACCATTATAGATCGGGACACCCTGCCTTTCCTATTTTAATGCATGTCATTTCTACGAACAAACTCGATTTATCTTCTTCCAGCATTTTAAATTTTTCTTGTAATGTATGTCATTGCAATAAGAGTCACAAACTTTCTTTTTTCAATTCTACCATTAATTCTAATCGACCTCTTCAAATTATCTTTTCAAACGTATGGACTTCACCATTTCTTATGATGGCTTTAAGCATTATGTAGTTTTTGTTAGTCACATGACTAAGTATATTTGGTTTTATCATCTAAAACAAAAATCACAAGTAAAAGACATATTCATTAGATTCCAAGCCATAACGAAAAAACACTTCAATCAGAGCATCATACATTGTAGTCTTAATAATGGCGGTGAATATATTGCACTTGCTAATTTTCTTGCTTTTCATGGTATATCTCATCTTACTATTCCACTTCACACACCCGAACACAGTGGCTTTTCGAAACGGCGTCATCTGCACATTGTTAAGACCGGTCTCACCCTCCCCTCTCATGCTTCCGTTCCTTGAAGTCATTGGTCTAATGCCTTTACTACTACAACTGTTTACGAAAAAGTTTTTGGTACTCCTAATTACTCAAAACTCAAGGTTTTTTGTTGTC
This sequence comes from Populus ilicifolia, assembly GCA_015708895.1. Classification (NCBI taxonomy): domain Eukaryota; kingdom Viridiplantae; phylum Streptophyta; class Magnoliopsida; order Malpighiales; family Salicaceae; genus Populus; species Populus ilicifolia. The sequence goes on from SRLM01000669.1 coordinate 29,019, forward strand.
ACTGTAATCCTTAGCTTCGCTCCTAGCTATACTTGTCATAAACTGGACTCTCATTCCATGCCATGTGTTTATCTCAGATACTTTCTAACTCAAAGTGCCTATCTTTGCTATGATCCATCAACATTAAAGATTTTTGTTTCTAGGCATGTTAGGTTTGTTGAAACAGTCTTTCCTTTTAAATCCTCTCTTACGGAAGCTCTATGACCAGAGTCAACCACACTTTTTTCTTGGATACCACCAATAATTAAACTCAACACTGTCACCTCCGCACTCGTACCACCATCTGAAGTTCTTCCTCAGTAGTAACTCCAATGTGAAGCTCCAGCACAATCACATACTACAGCCCCTATACGTAACACTTCTCATCTTAACACAGCCAATACCCAAAACCAAACACATCGAATGACTGCCACAAATCCCCTGCCAACTGCTACCCAACCGAAATCATCCCATGCGAACATGGGCCAAAAATAACATTCGCAAATCTCCTCAAAAAGCTAATTCTTCACACCCAATTATTCCAAACCTCTTGATCTTGGACCCACCACATAAGCCCAAGCTCTTCGAGATCCAAAATGGCGTAAGGCCATGTCTGAAGAATACAATGCTCTTGTTGGGAATGGAACGTGGGAACTACTACCTTCCAATCCCAGTCAAAATGCTGTGGGTTATAAATGGATTTTCCACACTAAACGAAATTTTCATGGCTCTATTAATGGGCACAAGGCTCGTTTGGTTGCCAAAAGTTTCCATCAACGCCTAGGAGTTGATTACTATGATACCTTCAGTCCGGTAATCAACCATACCACCATCAGACTTGTCCTTAGTATTGCAGTAAATTGTGGGTAGATACTTCGTCAACTTGATGTCAATAACGCTTTCCTGCAAGGTACTCTCAATGAGCATGTGTACATGCATCATCCACCAGGTTTCATTGATAAATACTTCTCATCACATGGTGGTAAGCTACAGAAAGCTATTTATGGCCTAAAGCAGGCTCCTAGAGCGTGGTATCATGAACTCAAATCATATTTTTTTCATTCAGGGTTCAAAAACTCCTAATCTGATGCATTACTTTTTGTCCTTAAATCTGGTGGACATCATGTCTATTTACTAATCTATGTTGACGATCTCATTGTCACCGGGGATGATGAAAACTTCGTTTATTGGTCTGCTAGCTAACTGTTTCTCTCTTAAAGATCATGACAAACTTTCTTATTTTCTTGGAATTCAAATTGTTCCCAATACATAAGGATTCCTGCTTTCTCAACGTCGATGTTTACTTGATCTTATTGGGCGTACTCACATGTTCGAAGCTAAACCTCTTCAAACTCCTCTTCCATCAGGTACAAAACTCTCACTGTGTTCAGGAAATGAATTATCTGATGATCCCATAGAATTTCGATCAGTTATGGGAAGTCTCCAATATCTGCTTCTCACAAGACTTGACATAGCTTTTGTTGTCAATGAGCTCTCTCAATTTATGCACAAGTCCACAACTAAGCACCGGACACTTGTTAAGCGTTTCCTTCGTTATCTGTGTGGTACTCCTGATCATAGCCTTCAGCTTTACTATGACTCTCCTCCATCCTTGCATGCATTTTCTGATGCCTTACATGCCTACTCTGATGCTGATTGGGCTGATGACCTTGACCACTTCTCTTCCACAGGTACCTATATTGTATATCTTGGTCACAATCCAATTTCTTAGAGCTTTGAAATGCAGAAAATCATTGCTCGTTATTTCACTGAAGCAGAATATTGGTCTGTTACAAATACAACTGCTGAACTAAATTGGGTGTCCTCCTTGCTATGTGATCTTGGTATCCCACTTGTACAGTCATTTACTCTGACAATGTTGGGGCAACTCAGTTGCTATAGACTTCCATTTCATTCGTGATTAGGTCCGAAGTGGAATTCTCCGAGTTGCTCATTTATCCTCCATTGATCAACTTCCAGATCTTCTCACTAAGCTGCTTCCCAGAGCTCGGTTTTTGTTTCTTCGCGACAAGATTGGCCTCTCGTGTCAAGGTCCAGGGGGCATAAGAGACACGTCTATATTTAGCACTATACAGCTGTTAGAACAAACCATGCATAATCTGTTTTCCGGCGTTATATTTCCGTGTATAAATCTGATTGATTCATTCAATATGAGAAATAGAATCGTTTCCTATCATCTCAGCTCTTCACAGAGCAACACCCTCAGGTGCAGATTGAATTTTGAGCTCCAATTGGCACCTTCTCAACTTTAGGAATAGAACAACACCCTAAGGTTCAGATTGAATTTTGAGCCCCAACTTTCACGTGAGAGCAACCACCAGAGGCACAACTTCTCAACTTTCACGTTGAAGGAACCACCAGAGGCACAACTTCTCAACTCTGGCTAGAACAACATTTTTGAGTCCCACATTGCACCTTCTCGACTTTTTTGATAGAGCAACAGTCACTGTGATTATTATGCGATGAATTCTTATTACCATGTTTATGTGAACGCAATGCACCTGATGTTTTAGTGCATTTTCCAGCATGATGTTGTGTCCCTCGTAAAAGCAGCATGCTGTTGAAAATCACCGAAAAACATGTACTCGCATCGGCAAGAACAGCTGCAAAAACAAGTGGGTGACCAGCGAAAGCCAAGGCGAGGATAGCAGATTTTGTGGACATGGACATAATCACATTCTCAGTAACTTTCCTATGAGCTTTGCGAGCAAGCCGGATGGCTGCTTTCGGGACTTTTCTAAGATCACTGGGCATAAGAATCCAATGTCCTGTATCTATTGCAAGTGCCGAGCCTGAGATTCCCATTGAAATGCCAATATCAGCGATAGCTAAGGCAGGGGCATCATTCAGGCCTTCTCCAGTCATTGCTGCTGGCCCTTCCTTCTTAAGTTCTTTGATAATCGTAGCCTTGCCTTCAGGTAGGGCTTCTGCATGAACTAATTCAAGCGCATGATCTAGCTGCACATGGCATTAATTTTACTTCCATGTCAGTTTGAAGTGAAACGCAAATAGACCAGAAAGTAGATATGATTATGGATAAGAGCTTCACCTTTGTTAGGTTGGTTGTCGTGCACCAATCATTAACTATTTTTTATTGCACCAACCATATGCATTATTAAAGGTTAGCAGCCATCATTGTTAAAAAAGAGTTGGAGGTGGCAGCCACTTTTGTTGAAAAAGAGTCTTCATAAATGCCTATAAATAAAAGCATATGTTAGAGAGCAAAATAAAAGAAGAAAATTGTGAGAATGTGAAGAGAGTAGAGAGAAAGAGAGAGCTGCAATGGCAGTAGGCTACTGCCATTGCAGCAGCTGCAAGTGCAGCAAAGAGAGCCGGAGTAGAGTAGAATGAAGTGATTTTTTCTTCTCCATATATTTGTTTTGTATTCTTTCTCAATCTCTAAATATATTGACTTCTCCCGTGGATGTAGGCGGTTTTGCCGAACCACGTTAAATATTGTGTCAGTATGCTTGACCTCCTATGAGCAAATATCAGTACATCACCGATCGGATTACCCAACAATTGGTATCAGAGCACATGGTTTTACGTGGTGTTTGATTTTGCTTAAAAATGAAAGTTGTCAAAATTGTGTTTTGACCATACCACTGTGTAGAGGAGGAAGAGATGAAGCCACTGGTGAAAACTACGTCGAAATCGGACGTCGGAATCAGTCGCACGTGCCGCCATGCGTTGACGGGGTGACTGCCCATGCGTGCAGACGCGCGCCATGTGTCACACGCGTCTTCTTCGCCCGGATAGGCTGACCCGACTCGAATACCAGACGATCCGACCCATGTGTGAGATTCGGATGAGGATGACGTCATCATGACGTCATAGTTTCGTCAGCATGCACAGGTGGCATGCCATGTCATCACCAGTCAGCAGCCACGTCAACAAAGTGGGACCCACTGCCACATCACCAGATGCGAGCCGAGAGGGAGCCGGGCCGGGCCGAGTCAAGTTGATTTGGAGCCGAGCCGAGGGATAGGATTCTGTGTGGCGGAGTCTACGTGCAACCGGATCTGAGATTGAATCTGGACCATTAATTAGGTGAAAATTGTTTTGATGAGATTTCAACCGTCTGAAGTGCGATTTGGATGATTTCAGACTTGTTTCCAGCTAATTTGATCGTTCTGGATGCAATGGTATGGTTCGATCATTGAGATTGAGATCAAAAATGGTGGTGATGAATTATTAAAGATAGATTGTCCGATCAGGAAGCATCTGATGGTCATTATGGTGGTCGATGGAGATGAAGAAGAAGAAATCACACATGTTTGCCCAATTACATGTGTTGAACTGTTATGTGGGGAATTTTAATTGCCTTGAGGGAAGGCAAAATTGGGACACTCTAGACACCCGATCATGGACAATTTTGAGGTGGTGAGTGAAATTTGATAAAGACCAATCTTGATGAATCTGAGCACTAGTAGTCTCACTAGATGTTGAGAAATCAGGTATAAAACAAGGATACCCAGATCACTTATAAAGAAAAGCCGCGACAAAGCTAGCAAATGGTTGTATATACGAAAAGACAGTACGATGGATAGATATGGCCTAAGAAGTTCTATCTAGGAGATTGAGTTTTAAGCGGGACCGGTCAATCTTTCCTGGGAACTTGCGTAGTGGAAGGATTATCCATACAGTACTATTTTCATATATGTGATAGTTTGTTATGAAACTGTTAAAAACTAACAGGATGATGGCACAAAGGAACAGATGGGTTCCATATGATCAAGGATCTGATGGAGTGGTGATTTCTCCAAGGAAGTTAGATTCGGTGATTGTAATTTCTCGAGGGGAGAATTGGTTAAGACCTAGATAATGGTAGAGAAATACATCAAGAAGATAAAGATTGGCACCCTATTTTGACTTGGTTAAATGTTGTGACAGGATGAGCTGCTGTAAAAAATAAACAAGGAATAAGAAGAAATCTGGAGAACAGAAAATGCACGAGGACACATGGAGATTGTGTAGGAGTACCAAGAGGATCCAACAAGGTACTATAATGAAACAGTAGGTGCAAGAAGAAGAGTTCCCAGATGAAGCTCAGAGCAGAGACTATAAAAAGTTGTACAACAGGAAGTCTCTTATGCTCTTGATAAAGGCAACAAGCAAGGATCTTTCAATGCATGCAAGGATGGAAAGATGAGTTATTGTAGATGCACCTAATTGAGGGGGTGCAAACGCTTGTGATAAAAGGCGACCGCCTATGATGAAAGGCGAAGACACCAAAAGGAGTTGGTATGGGTGGAGCTGTTAAGCAGAAAGGCATAAAAGCTCCAAACATAGAAATCGAGATGGAGGATTGTGAGGTGTATACCGCAACTTTCTCTTTCTATGTAATTAGTGGCAATGATCTCTCTCATAGTCCACATGGTGGTAGAGAATTTATGGAGCCACTTTAAAGCATCTCAGCTAAAGGAGGATGCGACTACCTATGAATGGCGAAGACACCTTAAAGAGAAGGTGTGAGGGCTATGAGATGAGCTTATGATTAAACCGCCGTATGATGACGATCAGAGACACCTCATGAGAAGGTGTGAGGGCCGTGGAAGGAGCCCAGTTCAGAACACCCCAGAGCCAATATGATGGCTAGGTAAGAGTGGACAGATAGATAGCTAATGAAATGACTATGATGAGTATGGAAACCAATGCAAGATTGATTTTCATGAATATTGCCTCCATGCTAAAGATCATTGAGCTAAAAAACATTTGCCTTGGATAATAAGTGGATGACTTGTGGAGCATTAAGACGCGACTGCTATGAAAAAACAGAGGGCATGCGCAAGTTTCGGGAACAAGTTGACTCTTGTTAAGGTGGTGAGCTCGGTAATGACATTGTAATACTCAGAGTATGAAGACAGATATAGATCAACTTTTTATGGGCTGCCCCTATGGTTAAAGGTGGAAAGCTACCTGGACTCTTGAGACTAAGAGTGGGAGACTCATGGAGAAGTAAGGCGTGGTTCCTAGGGTGGAACAGAGGGCAGACGCAACTCCTAGATGAGTAAACTCTTGGAAGAGTGGTAAACTTGTGATCATATTGAGATACTCAGATAATGACTGTCATACTTGAAATATCCGTTTGAGGGGGTGTTATAAGCCTTGATGTGAGGCTTGATGAATCATTCCAGACCGAACATGGTTGATACGCTCGAAGGGGAATGTTGTTCTAGAGACAAGCGTTAACACTATTCAGATGTGATGTGGCAGACCATCTGGTTATAGTGATCCTTTTGTGTGAGAAAATGTGTACTTAGGTTACTCTAATGATTGAAAGGTTTGGCAAGTACCTGTAAACTTGGCCACAAATGCTCTCAAAATGGAAAGCTTGGAAGTGTTGCAAGATGCAAGCTTATGTTGAAGAAGAAAGAGGACTGTTGCCCCACATGAATGGCAAAGGGGGTGATTGTTAAGTTGGTTGCCATTTCATGTAAGGCACCAACCATTGACCATTTTCTATTGCACCAACTATATGTATTGTCAAAGGTTGGCAGCCACCATTGTTGAAGAAGAGTTGGAGTTGGCAGCCACCTTTGTTGAAGAAGAGTCTCCATGAATGCCTATAAATAGAGGCATATGTTAGAGAGTAAAGTAAGAGAAGAAAATTGTGAGAATGTGAAGAGAGTAGAGAGAAAGAGAGAGCTGCAATGGCAACAGCCTTGCTGCCATTGCAGCAGCTGCAAGTGCAGCAAAGAGAGCTGGAGGCTGCTGCTATTGCAGCAACTGCAAGTGCAGCAAAGAGAGCCGGAGTAGAGTAGAATGAAGTGATTTTTTCTCCTCCATATATTTGTTTTGTATTCTTTCTCAATCTCTAAATATATTGACTTCTCCTGTGGATGTAGGCGGTTTTGCCGAACCACGTTAAATATTGTGTCAGTATGCTTGATCTCCTATGAGCAAATATCAGTACATCACCGATCAGATTACCTAACAACCTGTTCTTGTACATACATAGCAACCGCTTCACTATCTCCTGCAAGCATAGCAGTTCTAATGCCTAATGACTTCAGTTCCTTGATGGCCTCAACCCTGTCCTGCAGCTGTTAGAGAGACGGAAAATCCAAGCAAGAGTTGCTCCATAGTACACATATCCAACTGTCTTTCCTGTCTTCTTATCTCCTTCTATTGTTGGCACTATAAGAGCAAAGCACCAAAGCATTTAGAACACCTCGAAGCAAAGCACCAAAGCATTTAGAACACCTCGAAGGCCCAATTCTACCAGTTTGTTACTAGGAATCACTGCTACGCCAGCCGGCATGAATATCACCGCTGCAAATCTGAACAATGAACTAAAATGAAAACTTTCCCACAAAATGAAAGGTAGGATTGTCTAGCAAATCGAGCTGACGATTCATTCTAAAAGAATGATGTGAAGGGCTGTCCAAATACTCGTTCTCGGTACTCTACTTCAGTGAAAGCCTATAAAACTGGATGAGTAATTGGACTGCAGTATGCCTAACCTGGAGTATAGTACTAAGAGAAATTTGTCTATGAATCTTTGAGTTTTAGACTTACTGTTTGGAGCTTCTTCCACAAGCTTTGCCATTTTAGCCACCACACAGTCTTCAGCTAAAGCAGTAGTTCTAACACCCCATTATCACCAAAGCCAAAATGCATTAAAAAACAATTCATAGAGTGTCAGAGAGAAGTATTGACACCATTTAAGTTAATAGTTCCAACCCACACTACGGACTCCACTTCACAGTTGTCAGTTACCATCAACAACAACTCCATCACTTGGTATAACTTCACCAGCCTTAACTGCAAGAACAGTGTTTAACTTGACCTCATCAGCGTCTACTTCTTCCCTAGTTTCGGCTATGACTGCTTTCTGAGGAGCTATGCTCATCAATGATGACCTCACAGCAATTGCCTGAGACATTGTAGTTTCAGAAGAATTAAGGATCCAACTTTGTATGTATAGTGAAATTCATTTTCATTCTGTAACAGCATCCATAATCAGCAAATTAGTTCTTAGGCTTTCGATGTAGGCAGATACCATGATGGTTATAAACAGCTGCGAGTTGCAGATCTGCCACAACTAGGCAATTTAGAAAGCCTAGCATACTCTTTTATGAATTAATGAGATAGAGCTAAGCTAAAGAACATGCATGATCACACCAAAAAACTAGCCTGACAGAAAAACACACAACTTTTACTTCGATTATGGAATCAGGCTCAATGCAATCAAGAGATTCTACAAGCTCAATTATATAGGGCGTCGGTTTGCATGATTTTCTGTATGAGGTGTAAAAGAAAGTAAAAAAAAATATACAAAAAAAAAAGAGAACTTCTAGGCTAGGAGGAGACGGTGGTTGGAAGGATTTTAGACCTTTGATGTCTGTAGCGGAATATATTCAACAAGTGTCGTCTGATTGTTTTGTGTGACAATCAAACTCTAGTACGAAAAAGCAGAGCCAATATCTTCACGGTTACCACGCACACAATTCTTCATTCTATTTATTTCGCATATAAAACGGGTGAGAAGATTTTTTTTAAAATTACATCTATTTATTTATTTATTATTTTTTATAAATATATTTAACTAACAACAATATTTTTTTATAAGCTACATTTTTTGATGCAAACCAAGCCCGATAGAGCTTTTATGGAAACACATGTGCAAACTGATGACCATAAAAATGAGGTGTAATACCTTATGGATAATTACGCTCAAGGTTTTGTGGTATGTTGTTTTCAACCATTTTTTTTCTCTTAAATTATTATTTTTAGTTGATTTTTTAATTCAGTATAGATATAAAATCGGGTTGAAAGAGAGATACAGTGACGATCTTTCAACCCATTCTAATCTCGATTTGGATTTGTGGTTGAAAATAGGATCGTTTTTGAACTCGATAAAAATCGAGTGTATGATATTTCTAATACTACATTTGAGTTCTTGCAAACAATTCATAATTTTTTAAGATGCTCAAAATCAATTCTATGCACTCAAACTCTAGATTCAAGGTGGTTTTAAATCAACAAGTTAAAAATCAAATGACCCATTATACTGTAGATTATGAGCAACTTGGTGCTAAGATAACCAAACTTCATCGATTGTTAATGAAGATGAAATCATATATGGGTGGTACAAGTACTCCTTTTTATTTGCTCCACAATTCAGGTAAAAACTTGTCTCTTCCTCCTTCTTCGATGTCTTTATTCTAAACTAATTATATTTGAACTAATAAATATTTAAATTTATAATAAATATTTGAATTTTATATTAATTTATTTTTTATTTCAGTTTAATATATATATATATATATATTAATAAATATTAACCTACTTAACAATTTATCCATCAAGTTTTTGATCAACCATTAAGATGGTTCTATACTAAATAAATAGAGAAAATTTTGGGGATGCTTTGGTTTGATTTATTTTCTGTTATTCTTTAAAAATATCTTCATTTCATGATAGAATTTTCTTGAAAATGATAAGTTTGTTAAAAGAATAATATCAATCATATCTTAAAATCTTACCTAATAGTTTAAATTATTGAGTTGAGATGGTTTTTTGATATGATATTAGACCTTTAATGACCAAACAATCACGAGTTTAAATCTCACCATTCCTGTTTATTTGATAAAATTAAAGCACAAGTAATATAGATATGTACAAGTTTTAAATTTAAAAATTTTTCATTTAAGAGAGTGTGTTAATTCTTTAATAAAGTTTCATTTCATTTTAAATTTACTGGCATACCAAATAAATAAAGTATTACTCGTGATAGTATTTTCTGGGTTGACGACAGCAGTCAACAACTTTCTTCCTTTCCCTTGGCATCGTGTTCCATGCCTTTGCAAAATATTAAAGCCTCCAATGCCTCTCTAGCAACAAGATGATGGATATACAGCCCTCTCAGCTGTCTATGGACATCACGTGTAGAAATTCATGTCTTAATTTTAATATTTTAATATATTCCTCAATTATCATAAAAAAAAAAGAAGAAGAAGAATGCAACCACCGATTAATTAATGGAAATGTTTAAGATTGAAGCAATTGAGGTTTCAATTTTTTCACAATAAACCAGTAAATAAAAATAACCAAAAAAAAATGTGAAGAAAACACACACGCATTACTCTTGAAAGGCTATCAGCAAGAATAGTAAGAATCAGCTGCCATTTATCCATTTAGTAAGGGCTTGCTTTCCTGTGATCCAGGTTCTAGCAATGTGATTACTAATAAATTTATATAATTATTAATTTTAAAATTTATAAGATTAGTCAAGATATATTAAAACTGACCTTTAATAAAAAGAAAATATAAATCAAGAATTAAGAAAAAATTCACTAATAATAAGATTAAAATAAATAAATGTGTTATTTATCAAAATAATTAACAACAGCTCCAATGCCTCTCTAATAATAAGGATTTTTTTTTATCTTTCCTAAAACTAATAAACGTGTTGTTTATCGAAATAATTAATTTGTAGCAATTTTTATTATGATTTGGAGCTCTGTTAATTAGGCAACATTTGATTATTATCGTGATATAAAGTACAAAAAAGATATGTTTATATGTATTTTTTATTTTAAAAGTATATAATTTTAAAAACAATTTCTCTGTATTTTATTTTTAATCAGATATGTTTTTATTTTTTGAAAATGCAAATAGAGGAAGAACAACCGTAGGTTCTGAGGATGTAAATAGCAGTTTCTCATTACAGAGGATGTTTCATTATTTTAAAAATAAATTTATTTTATTAGACAGATGAATCTGCTAGGTGGACGAACAGCCGTGCTGTGTACGTTAAAAAACAGTTTCTTTGTTCCCCGTCATGTTTCATTATTTCTTTTATAGGGTGCGAGAGACGGTTTGTGGGAAATTGCGTGCCCCTGGGGTTTTTTTTTATTAATATAAATGTTTATGTTAATTTGGGTATATCTTAATTAATTTTATGTATTTTAAAATTAATAATCATATAAATTTTTAATAGTTTTAAGATTTATAAAACTCAAATTACTAATTTTTAATAAATAATTTTAAAACTTAACTAATTAAATTACATCTCAATTGTACTTCTAATTTTTTATACTTAAATTGCTAATTTTTAATACACAAATTTAAAACTTGACTAATTAAATTAGATCTGAGTTATCCTTCTAACTTTTTATACTTTGAACTTTTTAATTGAAAGAATTAATGTGATTCCTTTATTTTATCTAGAAACCACTTGTTCAGATTTTGGTAAATTCGTAGTTTGCTCCTTCAAATTTCTTCATCTTGTATCAATCGCCTTTTATAATCTTTAAAATCAATTTTTTTCTAACATAAAAAATATTAAATCAATAATAACCGGAGTGAATTCATGTTAATTTGATTTACTGATAACCTAGGATAATCCTAAAAAAAATAAAAAAACTCAAATTCAATAAAATTAATTTTTATAAATAAAATAAAAAATAAAATACAAAAGAAAAACAACTTGATTAACTCGAGTTTATTATACTAACCTACCACTTACAACATTCAAAGTTAATGATTTATTTATAAAAAAATAATTGTTTTATGGTGTTTTTTGGATTCAAATCTTGAAGAATAGAAGAAGTATATCCACTTTTTTGACAATAATAATGTATAGACAAAATGAAGAAAATAGAACAAACGTGTTTTTCACACTCTCCAACCCGCTAATTAATTCATAGAAGGAGGAAGAGTGGAAGCTTCTCTATTTTTGATTGGATAATAATAATGTATAGACAAAGTGAAGAAAATAGAACAAACGTGTTTTTCACGCTCTCCAACCCGCTAATTAATTCAATGAAGGAGGAAGAGTGGAAGCTTCTCTATTTTTAAAAGGCTCATATTTCACAAATTTTATTTTTTTGGTATGTCTTCACAGCGAGACAGGTTTGTTCCAGTGACTTTCTGTAATCTATTTTTAAAATTTTTTATATTTTTAAAATTATTAGTTTTTTTTTAAATACTATAGATTTCTATAAGATTTTTCTACATAATATTTTTTAAATTATTATTTTTTTTTCTCATAGTTATCTTTATTAACTTTTTTTATATTCAGCTAATTGAGAATTTAACTTTATAATTCATTAAAATACCATGGATTGCTATAATGTTTCTCTATATAAATTTTGTTTTGCTGCATTGTTTCTCTACATGTTTTTTTTTAATTGTCATTATTAAATTTATTTTTTTTCATACTGAGCTGATTCAAAATTTAGTTTTGTAGTTTTTTTTATTTAAAACATCATTGATTGCTCCAATATTTATGCACATGATTTTTGTTGTTATGATTTTTTTTTTCAAATTATCTTTATTGATTTTATTTTTTTTAATATTAAGCTAGTTGAAAATTATAACTATAGATTTGCTCATGAAACACTATAGATTGCTATAATTTTTTTCTGCATGATTTTTTTTTCTTTTGTTTATTTTTATTAATTTTATTTTGTAAATATTGAGCTGGTTGAGATTATAATTATACATTTCCTCACAAAACACTATAAATTGCTACAATGTTTTCCTCAATAATTTTAATATTAAGCTGATTGAGAATTTAACTTTAACTTTCCCCACATGTTTTTTTTCTTATTTTTTTATTTTATTTTCACTTTTTCCGCAAAATTATCTTCTTCTTTTTTGTTGTTTTTTTTCAGAATTTTTTTTGTTGATTTTATTTTTTTTAATACGGAGCTGATTAAGAATTTAACTTTGTAGTTTTTTTTTAAAACACTGTGGATTGCTATAGTATTTCCCCACATGGTTTCTTTTTTTATTTTATTTTATTTTTTATAGAATTGTCTTTGGTGATTTTATTTTTTTCATATTGAGCTGGTTGAGAATTTATCTTCATAGTTTTTTTCCCTTTAAAACATTGTGGATTGCTATAGTATTCTCCTACATGATTTTTTTTTATTATGATTTTTTTAAAATTATTTCTATCGATTTTATTATTTTTACTATTAAGCTGGTTGAGAATTATAACGTTAGATTTTCACATAAAACACTATACATTGCCTTACTTGATTTGTTTTCTTGTTTTTTTTATGATTTTTTTAAAATTATCTTTATTGATTTTATTTTTTTAATATTAAATTGATTGAAAATTTAATTTTATAGTTTTTCTCTTAAAAATATTGTGAATTGCAATAATTTTTTTCATATGATTTTTTTTAATTTTTTCTATAAATCTACAACAATATACAAACATATCACATATTCATGGCATTGCATGTGCATAGTATCTGTTACTCTCTCTAGAATCTCTTTATCATAACTTAGATCCTATATGTGTTAATAAATTTCAACTCAACTCGGTATTTTATATATATATATATGTCTGTGAATGTGCTAAATAAAGAATTCATCTTTTTCTCATAATCTATTTAATAATTTATCATCAAGTTTTTGATCAACCATTAGGATGGTTCTATACCAAATAAATAGAGAAAATTTTGGGAAATGCTTTGGTTTGATTTATTTTCTGTCATTATTCAAAAATATCTTAGTTCCTTGATAGAAGTTTCTTGGAAATGATGAGTTACAACTCCATTTTGACTTTGCTGGCCTACCAAATAAATAAGGAATTCCTCTTGATAGAATTTTATTGGAAATGATGAGAATGTTTTAGAGTTTTCTGGGTTGACGCCAGCAGTGAACAACTATCTTCCATTCCCTTGGCATCGTGTTCCATGCCTTGCAAAATATTAAAGGCTCCAATGCCTCATTATGGCTGAGGATGTGAAAGCAGTTTCTCTATGTTCTTAATCAAAAGTATTTCATTAAAAATGTAAAAAGCAGTTTCTCATTATGGCTGCGGGAAAGTGCCGCTCAAGTTCTAACTTTTGGCCTTTATTAAGTCGAGCATGTTTCATTATTTTAAAAATAAATTTATTTTATGATACAAATGAATCCTCCAAGTGGAAGAACAACCGTGCCGTGTGCGTTAAAAAACAGTTTCTTTGTCCCCCGTCAGGGTCCATTTTCTCTTTTATGGGGTGCGAGAGGGTTTGTGGGACATTGCGTGCCTTTAGCTTTTTTGTTTTTTAATTAATATCAGTATTTAAGTTTTTTGTTTTTTAATTAATATCAGTATTTAAATTATGATACATGTATCTCGATTAATTTTATAAATTTTAAAATTAATAATCATATAAATCTTAATAATTTTAATATTTATAAAACTCAAAATAATAATTTCTAAAAAGCAAATATAAAATTTAATTAATTATATATTTTTAGTTTTTCAACTGAAATAGTTATATTTATTTATTTAATTTTTGATTTATGTGGGGTGTCCGGGCCAGCTTACGCGCACCACGACTAATCCCCACGGCCCACTGAATACCCTGCAAACCCAGTAGGCATGTAAGGCACCGCGGGGGTGACAGACGTGCATGCCAGGGCTCGAACCCAGGTGCAGTGAAAGAAAACAAGCCCCTTCCACCACTAGGCCAAGCCCTAGAATGCCTACTTGCTCAGATTTTGATAAATTCTTAGTTTGCTCGTTCAGATTTCTTCATCTTGTAACAATTGCTTTTTATAATTTTTAAAAACAATTTTTTTTAAAATAAAAAAATATTAAATTAACAATAACTTGAGTGAATTCATAGTAGCTTGATTTACTCATAACCTAGAATAATACTAAAAAAAATAAAAGAAAACGAAAAAAAAAACTCAAGTACCCCCAACAAAACAATTTTTTAAAAATAAAATTGAAAGAAAAAATTAAAAATATAATGTAAAAAACAAACTCCACTAACCTGAGTTTAATATGCTAACCTACCACTTACGACATTCAAAATTAATGATATATTTATAAAAAATTAATTTTTATGACCTTTTTTCAATACAAATCTTGAAGAATAAAAGAAGTATAACCACTTGGGAAAATAATAATGTATATACAAAGTGAAGAAAATACAACAAACGTGTTTTTCACACTCTCCAACCCGCTAAGTAATTCATACAAGGAGCAAGAGTGGAAACTTCTCTATTTCTTGAAAGGCTCATGTTTCATTAATTTGTTTTTCTTGAATGTCTTCACAGAAAGACAAGTTTGTTTGGAGTGATTTTCTGTAATCTATTTTTTAAAAAAAATTTCATGTTTCTTTAGTAAAGTTACTAGTTAATGAAAAATATTTTTTGAAAAAAAAAATAGCTTGGTTTTTATAAAATATATTTTTTTTTCTTATAGAAAAAACTTTCTAAAAATTGTGAAAAATTAAAAAGTATTTTGTTATTAGATTTATATCAAATTTGATCTTTAAATTTTTTATTACTAGTATTTTTTTAATAGAAAATATTTAAATATTAAAAAAAATATTTAAATGTTAAAAATATAACATTGTCTACTTGACAATTCCAAATACAACCTGAAAGATGGTTAAAAATATATAGTTTAATTAAAAATAAAAACAAAAACAAGATAATATTTTTTAAAAAAAATATAAAAACTAAAACATATTAGATTCACCCTAATCAATTCAAGGAAAAAAAAACCTATTTTTAAAAATAAAATTAAAAAACAAAATTAAATATAAAAAATAAAATAAAATAAAATTAACTAACTTGAGTTCATTATACTAACCTACCACTTACAACATCCAAAGTTCATGATATATTTATAAAAAATAATTTTTTATGAACCTTTTATTGTATTCAAATCTTGAAGGATAGAAGAAATATATCCACTATTTGACAATAATAATGTATAGACAAAATGAAGAAAATAGACCAAACATGTTTTTCACACTCTCCAACCCGCTCAATAATTCATATGAGGAAGAGTGGAAGCTTCTTTGTTTCTTGAAAGACTCATATTTCACTAATTTTACTTTTTTGAAATGTCTTCATAGCAAGACATATTTTTTAGTAAAATAAAAATTTAACTTGATTTTTATAAAAATACTTTTTTTGGATGGAATTGTTTTTTTAAAAGTTATTAAAAATTTAAAAATATTTTGTTATTAGATGATTAAATCAAATTTAATCATTAAACTTTTAATTACTAGCATTTTTTTAATAAAAGAAATTTAAATGTTAAAATAATAACATGGTCTACTTGACATATCCAAATGCAACTTGTAAGATGGTTAAAAATATATAGTTTGACTAAAAAATAAAAAAAACCAAGATAATATCTTTTTTAAAAAAATATTAAGACTAAAACATATTCGATTGATCTTAATCAAAAAAACATATTCGATTGACTCTAATCAACTCGAGTAAATTTGTCAAATCTAAGATCTAAACCATGAAACCGAAATAACCCTATAAAAAGTAAATCAAAATAAATTATAAACTCAATTCCTAACTAACCTAGTATCAAACGATAAGATTAAAATAAAAGATCAATAAAAAAAATAACTCAAATTAATCCAAGTTAACATGCCAAGCTGACAACCCAAGTCATGTAACTAGAATAACCACATATAAAGTAAATAAAAAAAATATGAAATATAATTTTTAATGAACTAAATATTGAATGATAAAAAAAATACTCAATTAAAAAGTTCATAAAAAACCTAACCAGCTTAACTTGATTTAACTCGTTAAACCTGTAACACAGGTAATAAAAGTACGATAACTTTATAGAAATCAAAAAAATTTAAATTATAAAACTCATTTCTAATTCAATTATATATTAAAGAATAAGATCGAAGAAAAAACCCCTTAGTTAAGCAAGCTGTTAATTTCACAATTTAAATTATGAGATTGGAATAAACAAATTTAATATTAAAAAATAAAATTAAAAAAATATAAAATATAGTTTAACAATATTAATCAACTCTTAATATTATATATATATATATTAAAAATAAATATTAAAAACTATTATAAAGGTTAATGCTATGAGCTCACTTTCCATTTTCAAGACAATGATGGATATAGAAAACTGGCTCCTTTCTTTATAGAAAGTATGTGGCAAATCGTGCCTTCTGAATTTAATGGAAATAACGTGTGGCAGAACTAAAAGTGCTCCTTAAATATTTGTGATTCGACAGTTAGTAGTGATGATTATTTTTTAAATAATTAAATGATACATACATATATATATATGTTGTATATTCAAATTATTAGGCTGAATTTATAACAGTAAAATCATATCTCCTTCAAATGTGTTGTAAACACTAGGCTTAATTTTAGCTTTCTTTCCTAGAATTGTCTGCATTAAGAACAAATTCATTTTAAAAAACTTATGAACATTCATCTGAACAAATTCATTTAAGAAAACTTAATAATTACGATGATTAATTTCCTGTAATTACATGATTGAATGATGTTACATATATTAAAGGACGACAAGCTAAGAATATATATTTGCAAAAGACGTCCTTTGCTTGAAGAAGCAACCACCTTTGGTTGAAGAGAAGTAGTCTATTGAAAGAACGATCTTTTGCTGATAATGATTTTTAGTGACTTTACTTAGAACTTCTGCTTCAAGTTTAGATTATATATTAATCTAAATTAATTTTATATTAGTTTTTTCCACGGCATGGGTCCGTGAAGTCCTCTATAAAAGCCTGACCCTCCTCGCTAGCTGTCCTCTATAACAAATATTGATCACCATTTGTATTCTGATATTAAGATGGGTCTGTTCCTTCAGATGTTGACGGTGTTTGTAACGACGGTTTCCCTGCAAGGATGGCTGCCTCTTGGTTGCTTGGATGAAGAGAGAATCGCTCTGTTGCAGCTCAAAGATTCTCTTAACTATCCCAATGGCACCTCCCTTCCCTCCTGGATAGAAGCTGACGCCAACTGTTGTTCTTGGGAACGTATAGAGTGCGACAGCAGCACAGGTCGAGTCATCGCACTCCATCTTGAGGAAACAAGGAATGAGGTACTGGGAGATTGGTACTTCAATACCTCCTTGTTTCTTCCTTTTCAGGAACTCAACGCTCTCGCCTTGTGGGGTAATCGTATAGCTGGTTGGGTTGAGAAGAAAGGTTTGCTCTGTCAAGTATTACAAATATTTAGATTAGTTTTGCTCTTAAGAGTAATTACATGCCTCTTGATCAATCAATTATAATTAAATTACTCCAATAATATCTTTTTTTATTTTTTTATCTTAGGTCTTAATTTAATTTATTTTTTTATATATATACAGGTGGTTATGACTTACAGAGATTGAGATATTTGGATTACCTTGACTTGGGATCAAATAGTTTCGATAACAGTATTCTATCATTTGTGGAGGGATTTCCGTCTCTTAAATCATTATATTTATATTATAATAGACTAGAGGGGTTAATAGATTTGAAAGGTTAGTTTTCTTTTATATACTATTATTTTTAATTAATTATTAAATTTAATTTTGAAAAACACAATTTAATTTATGTGGTGTGGTGAATTAATTAAGTTTTATTTTTATATAAATATCAAGGATCTTTGACCAGCTTGGAGGTCTTGGGTTTTAGCGGCAACAATGTTAACAAATTGACAGCCTCAGCAGGTAATTAGTACTTAATAGCATCATGATGATGAGCCCATCCACACAATATTAATTATTCAGTTTCTTCCCTAACTAACTTGCAGGTCCAAGCAGCTTGGCTACTCTACATTTTTATAATGTGACAACCTATGAAAATAGCTCCAGGTTACTGCAATCATTAGGAGCATTCCCACACCTCACAACACTTTATCTGAGGTACAACGATTTTAGAGGAAGAATATTAGGTGACGGTAAGTATATATATTTGAGCAGAGTTGCAAAATTTAATTGAAAATTTTAAAAAATATAATATACAGAATACAAAGGTAAATTTTGAAAATGTTTATAAATTTTTGGGTTTAATTTTCCTCTGAGCAGAGTTGCAAAATTCAAGCTCATTGAAAAGTTTGTATCTGGACTATTGTTCTTTGGATGAACACTCCCTTCAAAATCTTGGAGCACTGCCTTCTCTGAAAAATCTATTTTTGCAAGCACTCAGTGGAAGTGTACCTTATGGAGGTAAATTAACAAATTTGAACTCCACTATTCCTTATCATTGACCTTTCTACTTCTCTAAAACACTTGTCTCTTTGCAAGCACTCAATGGCCTGCTCCGATGAGATGTGTTTGCATATAATTCCTCTTTTATGTTTTTGCAATCTACTAAACACCATTTCAGTGTAATGTAAATACAAGGATAACATAAAAAATAATCGTTTCTTTAATGAAAAGGCAACTTCATACATAGAGAGTGCTCTTTTGAAGAGAATAAATTAACAATGGTATCTTTTTATATTTTGGGTTACACGTGTAAAAAATCCTTCTCTTAAATGGCCAATACAATTTCTACACTTACCTTATATTTTTTTTGTTTTTTTAGCCTAGATTACTAAGTAATGAATTATTTCTAATTTTAATTCCTTCTAAGTTAATATAATTTATTGTTTAATTGATTGTGATAGACTTTCTTGATCTCAAGAACTTGGAATACTTGGATTTGAGTTACAATACTCTAAATAATAGCATCTTTCAAGCCATAAGAATGATGACCTCTCTTAAATATTTGAAATTACGTGGATGCAAACTAGATGGCCAAATACCTATACCTCAAGGTAAGGTTAATAACTCTTACTCTTTCATTTCCTTTATAATTTTAATTGTTTCTATGTCAATATAATTTCTTGAATGTGGCAGGCTTCCTTAATCTCAAGAACTTGAAATTTTTAGATTTGAGTTCCAATACTCTCGATAATAGCATCTTCCAAACCATCGGTAAAGTTGATTACTTTTACTTTCTCTCTTTATAGTTTATATATTTTTCATTAAACACTTAAAGTTTTAATTTCCCTAAATTATAATGTGATCAGGTCTATGTGACTTAAATCATCTCCAAGAGCTATATATATATGACAATGATCTCAGTGGTTTCTTGCCTCCGTGTCTGACAAATTTGACCTCTCTTCAACTACTAGATCTCTCTTCTAACCACTTGAGGATTCCTATGTCATTGAGCCCATTATACAACCTTTCAAAACTAAAGTATTTTGACGGTTCAAATAATGAAATATACGCAGAAGAAAATGATCATAATTTGAGCCCCAAGTTCCACTTAGAGTTCATCTTTTTGAACAGTCATGGACAAGGTGTTGGAGCATTTCCCAAGTTCCTTTACCATCAGTTCAACCTGCAATCTTTGGATCTTACAAACATCCAAATAAAGGGAGAGTTTCCAAATTGGTTGATTGAGAACAACACATACCTACATTATCTATATTTAGAAAATTGTTCTTTTTCGGGTCCATTCATGTTACCAGAGAATTCTCATGTGAATTTGTCACTCCTAAGTATATCCATGAATTACTTCGAAGGTCAAATCCCTTTAGAAATCGGTGCTCGTTTGCCAGGGTTAGAAGTTTTATTTATGTCTGACAATGGTTTCAATGGAAGCATTCCTTTCTCATTGGGTAACATTAGCTCGCTGCAAGTATTAGACATGTCCAACAACAATTTGCAAGGGCAGATCCCTGGATGGATAGGGAATACATCTTCTCTTGAATTCTTGGACTTATCAGTGAACAATGTCTCTGGTCATTTACCATCTAGATTCGACACCGCTTCTTCAAATTTGAAATATGTTTATTTGTCTAGAAATAAGTTGCAAGGACCGATCACAAAGGCATTTTATAACTCCTCTGAGATGTTTGCATTAGATCTTTCCCATAATAATTTAACTGGTAGTATTCCAAAATGGATCGACAGACTATCTAACTTGAGATTTCTACTCTTAAGTTATAACAATCTTGAAGGTGAAATCCCAGTTCAATTATGCAGATTGGAGCAGTTAACCCTGATTGATCTATCTCACAACCACCTTTCTGGTAACATTCTCTCTTGGATGATATCCACTCATCCTTTCCCAGAACAATACAACTCCTATGATGATCTGTCCTCATCACAACAATCCTTTGAGTTTACAACGAAGAATGTGTCCCTTTCTTATAGAGGCACCATTATCCAGTACTTCACAGGAATTGATCTCTCATGCAACAATTTCATAGGAGAGATTCCTCCTGAAATTGGAAACCTTAGCATGATCAAAGTATTGAACCTTTCGCACAACAGTTTAACCGGACCAATTCCACCAACATTTTCGAACTTAAAAGAAATAGAGAGCTTAGATCTTTCCTATAACAAACTAGATGGAGAAATCCCACCTCACCTTATTGAACTATTTTATCTAGAGTTTTTTAATGTAGCACAAAATAATTTGTCTGGCAAGACTCCTGCGAGAGTTGCACAGTTTGCCACGTTTGAGAAGAGTTGCTACGAAGACAACCCTTTTCTTTGTGGAGAACCGCTACCCAAGATTTGCAGTGCAGCTATGCCACCGTCACCAACGCCAACTTCAACAAACAATGAAGATGATGGTGGCTTCATGGATATTGAAGTTTTTTATGTGACCTTTGGGGTTACGTACATCATGGTGCTGCTGATAATAGGTGCAATTCTTTACATAAATTCATATTGGCGACGAGTTTGGTTTCACTTTATTAAGGTGAGCATCAACAGTTGCTATTATTTTCTGGTGGACAATCTTCCCATTTTATCCAAGTTTTGATTTTCATAGCCTTGATGGTATTAAGACTTGGTGTATTGTTGTGTATTCTAGTTTTAAGATTTAAACAAGTTTAAATGCATGCTTAAACGATGTTGTATTAATTTTCATTTATGTTTTTATTTTTTATTTTAACTTCTGTGTGATATAATAATTAAATTTCTTCATTTATTAATCTGGACACGTTCAATTCAATTTTAGGTTGGTGTGATTTTATTTAGCCGGGGATTTTCAAGCCCATAAAAAATTCCA
Organism: Populus ilicifolia; assembly: GCA_015708895.1. Classification (NCBI taxonomy): domain Eukaryota; kingdom Viridiplantae; phylum Streptophyta; class Magnoliopsida; order Malpighiales; family Salicaceae; genus Populus; species Populus ilicifolia. Next base: position 50,789 of record SRLM01000669.1, read on the forward strand.
TAAGTTTTACTTTTCATTGTCTTCATACTTTGTACATTATTACTGTATTTATATGGATGATCAATTCAAATTTACAGCACAAAAATATCCAAAAATATTTAATATCAAGGGGAATACATTACAACACAAATATTATTGTTAAAAACACAAATTTGAATTATTTTCCTGTACTGAATTCATCAAAGAATATGGATTTGTCTTGATAGTTTTCTTTTCTTGTTACCTAATATTTCTTGAAGTCACAATTGATCTAAAGGCAAGGCTGTCTAAAAAGAATTTCTTCAATTTAGCTTACAGGATATATTCACATACGAAGCACCTTACCGGTTCTTGTTGAAGTTGCTTAATTTGCTGGAAAACAATTTGTTTTTGAATGACTCTTACTCTTAAAAATAGCATCTTCCAAACCAGCCTTGCTCAAGCTATTAAGAACACAACTTACCATTCAATATTTTAGCTGGAGTCATCAACCAGAAGATATAATCCCTCCGGATGCACTGTTCAATGGCTGAAAGAGGCAACCAGGTTTTCAACTTTTCCACCTCTATATGCAACCAATATTTGGAATGTAACCTTCTCTCTTCATCTCCTCATTCAGCAATTGGTATATGTTCACCGAATGATGATTTAAGTTGTCACCAGCATGAAATTCATGAACACGAGCTCCAAAGTCAATCCAGTTACAGCAAGGGGTTTTAGAGACACCACACTGCCTCATCAACACCCTTGTCTTTGCAGAATCATCCCGCCTTCTCATATTTGCATATATCTTAAATAAGATAACATATTTTCCTGAATTTGATAGCTCCATCTCTAGAAACAACTAAATGACCCTTTCACCAACATCTGCATTTCTACACCTCTGACAGGCACCAAGCAATGACCCCAACACAATTTCATATGGTTTTCCAAGCATCTTCTTGAAACATGTGGAACACCTATTGTGGAACATACATATCAACATTTCCATAAGCATAGTGATAGGCGGTTCGGAGAAGAAATTGTGGCCAAAGTAATTGGATTCTAATAATTAAAATTCGGAAACTTGATGCGGGAAATAGCCCTTGTTGTTGAATCTGAATCCACTGTAAAAAATAACCCCGTGAGCACTCATTCATTCTCATTGATTTACTTCCAATCCCAGATATGTTAGCAGGAGCAGCAATTGCTCCACGCTACCTTTGTCATTTAGGTTAGAACATGTAATTACATCGCTGATGCTAGCAATATTAGCCACGGGGATATCCTAAATTGTGTTCTAGGCCTGCTAGAACTCTGGAGCACTTGGCAATGGCATTCTCCCATTGCTTAACATATTCTGCATATCCCTCTCTGCAGAACCAATAGCAGATTCAGTCAGTGAGCTCATTGCAACTGACATTCCTGCACAAAGTACCTTTATGGCAATTTCAACCATTTTCTCTGTAGTCATTACATCTTCTACTTCACCAACCTCCACCATTTCCATACTTCTGCCTCATTCGACTGACAACACTGCTTCAAATCTCTTTGAACCGATCGGGGTCCTGTGTGGATCGTCTCTTCGCTGCTGTGCATAGATAAATACATTGAAATTCGATTTTATAATCATGGCCTTGAAAACTAGGGACGCTCAGAATGCATCATTCAAAACGTTATGCAGAAGATCTGAGATGTACCCTGACTTCTTGGTAGAGTTTCTTCTCTCGGGCATATAATCTATCAAATGTTGATTGGTGACTACATGAGAACATGCAAGAAATCAAATTGGAGTTGCAAGAAAAAACTTTTTTTTCTTAAATCAAAACAATGTGATTTTGATTTTTTTTTTAAATTTGTGTTTTGGGTCAATCTCTGACAAGAGCTACATGAGCTCGATTTTTTTGCTTTAACTCGGGCCTTGTCCTGTACATTTTCTAGATCAGGTTTTAAAACAACGATGGTAACTATCTGTGATGCCTGTTGTGGCCGGGATAGTAACAAACGCTGCCTAAATACCTCCTTGTTTCTTCCTCTTCAACAACTCAAGGCTCTCTCCTTGTGGGGTAATCGGATAAGTGGCTGGGTTGAGAAGAAAGGTTTGCTCTCTTAAGTATTACAAAATATTTAGATTCGTTTTATATTTTTAAATTAATCAACTAAGGTGCTGTTTGATTAGCATCATTTTGGTTCTCCACATTAATTCATCCATCGAAGAAAATATTTAGCAATAAGGTGTTGTTTAATTCCTTACATTATTAATATAACCGCAGCATATATTATTACATTACCAATATTATTAATTATAATCATGACATCATCATTATAACAATTACTCCTCTTACTTTCACTTTCACCACCTCCACCTCTTTACATGGAGTCACTCTAACAATTACATGCCTCTTCATCGATCATAATTAAATTACTCCAATAATATCCTTTTTATAGTCTTCATATATTTATTTTTTATATATAGGTTGCTATGAGTTATCAAGATTGAGAAATTTGGAAATCTTTTTTTTTTTTTATATATATATATATATATAAGTGATGTTTACATATTTGGGTTTAATCGAAAAATTCAATTTGTTACTTTTTAACTAACAGAGTTCCCAAATTTAAATTTATTTAAAAGTTTATATCTGTACGAGTGTTGTCTAGATGAACACTCCCTTCAAAACTTTGGAGCACCTTCTATTTTCTAAAAAATCTAACATTGTTTCCACATCAAATATAATGATAATATAAAAAAAATTAAAGTGCTGTTTTTAGGAGGAGAATAAATTAACATTCTTTTTTTGGATCAGACGTATAAAAAATCCTTCAATTATGATGTTATAACAAAGAGGTCCACCAAGAGCTTTCCTCGCTTAGCCTTGGGTAGATTCTAGCAGTTCATGTCTAGTGCCATACAAGAGAGAAATGCTTTATTTGAGTGAGAATTGAACCTCGTATCTGATGAACTAGAGAAACATTCTCTTGCCATTATTCCCTTGCAATCTCTCTTGTTACGCGAGCTGTTAGGCATATTTGCAGTGTCGTTTTTAGTTATGAGTCATGAAGGAAGAAAAATATTTTGTTATTCTCTGCCAATATTGAGTCCCATACTCATCAATATATTCAAATTTGCTCCTTTTTACTCAATTTCATTTTATAAGATGCAAGAAATCGTTCTTTGAGAACCGTACCTTTATCCATTGTCCAGCATTCTGGTGATGGATATTACTTCAAAGGGAGCCAAAACTCTGTGGGACACGCCTAATTCATAAGTTTACAGACCAAATTGACAAACAAAAGTCCAACAAGACAACATAAAATTAAATAAATTTAGAAAGTTTACACTACCACAGTGGCCATGAAGTTGTGAGAGGTGTTTTTCGGGTGTATTTGAAAGTGAATTAGAACATGCTATTTGAGCTATTTTTGAAGATTTGAATGCTAGTTATAATCTTTTGAATAAAATTCAGAAGTTGAATCTCCCGTTGTTTTGTTGTTCCCTCTACAAGCTCTGCCAAATATGCAAAGGTATCATATGATTTTTCTTTGTAATTGAATTAATATATAATAATAGAAGAACGTAAATTATCAATTACAGAAACGAAAAACGAGTTTGTGACTTTACATGCAAATCACAGAGTAGAGAATATTGTTTTAAGGTTCAAAGAAAGAGAGTAAGCTTGTTCATGCTCGGCCATTGTTTTTCAGATAACAATCGGAATACCACCGTTTAATGGATATGTACAGCTATATATAAATGCTTTACGATTTTCTGTAGCCTCTTGTTATTTAAAAATAAGATTATTTCTGGAAATTCTAAATCGTAACGATCCTACAAAAGACTCAAAACACTATGAATTGAATTGTAATAGTGATTTTTTTCTTCTTTTTTTTATCCTTACTCTATATTTATGTGTGGATTAAACTTCATAATTTTATTTTTATTAGCTTTAACCTTTTACTCTAAGTTTATCTAGGGTTGAATTTTATATTTTTTTTGATTGGCTTCGTGTTGAGTTCTTAAGATGTTATTAAAAAAAAATTTAGCCCTCGATTTATATTTGATTTGACAAAATAAATTTTGATTGTAATTATTTCAAACAATCAAAGCGTAGAGAGTAGATTTGAAAATGAAACAAATGTTAGCCCTTTTAGTATTGTTTTCTTTCTTTTTGTTTGCTTGAGTTTTTTTCTTTTTAATTTGGGTTAATTGATTTAGAATTAAACTTGATGATTTGCTAATTTTAGCTTTTTGTGACTTTCTCAAGGTGCCGAGAAAACAATTCAACAATTGATTGATGTTGACTTGGCGAAATAAAATTTGATTGTATTGATTTAAAACAATTAAAACTATATGGATCAAATTTAAAACTGGTGCAAATATTCAACTCATTTTTTTTTATCAAATAAAGGACTAAAGTGAAAAAAGAGGAAAAAGTGGTCTGAGTGCGTAATCACATGCTAGCATGTTGATGCAAATATCTTAATCACGTGGTCAAATAACCTCCAATGAAGTAGACAATAGAAACTGAAAATTAGGTTTGATAGAACTTTAACCCAGAAATAACTCTGTATCTAAGAACTAAAGGTATTGAAAATAAATTTAGACCTAAAGATAACTTTGTATCTGAGAATTATAAGTTTGCGAATGACGCTACAAAACTAGTTAATCTTTGATAAGGTAGTATATAATTTTTATCCTTGCAAATAAAGGTTGTGTCGCGACAAACAAACAAAAGAAAAACTCACACATTTATTCTCTAACTTGTAGCTGAAATTTGTAGCAAAAAAAAAATAGTCTCCTCTAACTAACCCTAATAAACCCCTTTTGGATTGCAATCTAATAAGCAAAACTAGTAATCAACTAACATAAGTCTAATAATGAAATAAACCCCTAAACAATGACTAATGAGCTAGGACAAAACCAAATTAAAAATAATTATTTAAAATTAAATAAAAAGGGATAAAAAAGTCTTTATGATAAAATTCCTTCATATAGCCCGAGTGACTAATTTTTGCATATTTTTGGCACATTTTTAGTTCTCACCTTAAACACATTGTTTTCTATTTTCTAGATAAATTGCTAAGTCTACCATATATGGTTGAAAATATTAAAATATATAGTTTTCAGCCCAAATTGAATCATAGAAAAATTCCACCTATAGCTCTAAATATATCCCAAACAATACATAAAAATCTAGTATGACATATTTGACAAGATTTATCTTGTAATTTTGGCCATATTAAATAATATGTTAACAAACTCCATTTGATCTTAAAATATATCAAGATATAGTTTCACATATCTGACATCTCTGAATAAAATTTAAGCTTGTTATGATGTACAGTTTGAGAGATATAACTAATCTCACAAAACTAACTAGTAAACATTTTAAAGCCAAATTTGGACTTAACTCGATTCATGTCATCCTCCCTTTTTTTAAAAAAGATTAAACTTAAAATTTGTATAATCCTCCCCTTTTTAAAAAAGATTAAACCTAAAATTTGTATAATGAAAAACATCTTATAGGATCAACAAATCAGTACTAAGCTGAAGAATAACATCATCATCAAAGCATAAAAGAACTCTTTTTTTTCAACCTTCTTGTCCTTCTTCAATTTCAATTGCTCCTTATATATCTGTTCAAGTGTCAAAGATATAAAAGTTATAGGTCTTCTGTTCATCTCAAAAGAATACTTATTTGTCACTTCATCATGCATAACTCTCCTATCATGCTATCAAGGTCTACCAAGCAACAAATGACTAGCTTGCATTAACACAACATCACATAACACCTCATCATAATATTTAAAAATAGAAAGAGTAATCAAAACCTTCTTGTTCACTTTCATTTCATCACTATAATTTAACCATTATAATTTATAAGGTATGAGATGTTTGGTAGTGTGCAAATTCAATTTTCTCACTAATTCAGTACTAACAATATTAGTGCAATTACCATCATCTATAATTAAGCTATATATATCTTATTATAATCATGGCATCTTGTTTGGAATATGCTCTTCCTCTAGCCTTCTGAATCATCCACCTTAACATGCATATTTAGTATTCTCCTTACCACAAGTGTCTTTTCCTCAACCAGATCCTCAATAAAAACATCATCACCATCCTTCAATGGTGACATCTTCTCCTATTTATCCTCCCTATTGGTCTCAATCTTATTATTAGTTTTCATGACCTCGACTCTTTTTCTTGGATACTATGATGCAACATGACCAAAACCAAGATAATGAAAGCATTTAACATCATGGTCACGAGAAGTAGGAGTAATATTGATAACATTGATACCTTTAACAATAGCCAAGGTGTCTTTCTTCTTTTTAGGGTACTCAACCATTCCCTTCTTATTTTTATGTGATGGAACACCCAAATGTTAGTCTTCTAATTTTGTTTCCAACGTTTTGAAGGGCCTACTAGTTGGCTTTGCTAAATGGTACCTTATTGTTTAAGTTGTTTTTCTATATTTATGGTCATATAAACCTTTTCCTCAAACTCCACATAATGATGCAACTTCACAATATGAATTATATCATGATTAAGGTCATTTATGAATCTATCCATAATAACCTCCCTGTCTTTCTCAACATTATTTTGAATCACAACAAGTTCCATCTCTTTAGAGTAATCGTCAACACTCTTTACACCTTGGCTCAAACTCTATAATATTTGATACAATTCTCTATAGTAGTGGCTAGGCACAAATCTCTTCCTCATAAGGGATTTCATCAATTTTCAAGTATCAACTTGCCTCTAATAATTACTTTTGTGGTTAATCATTGATTAATCCCACTATATAATGGCTTAACAACCACAACAAACTTGACTTTTTTTGGGTTTTGGATAATTATGACACTAAAAAATTCAGTCCACCTTCTTCTCCCATTCAAAATAAGCTTTTGGATCATTCTTCCCCTGAAAAACCAATAATTTCAGCTTAACTGTACTTAAATCTCCACCTAACTCGGAATTATGGTCTTGGTACCTATAATTACACATTTGGTCAAAATTATCACAATTGTTTTGCCTTAAAAAATTAAGAATCACTACTCTCCAAAACATCCCCCATGTCCCACAAACACATCTTCAAAATCAACATCACTCATGTTCATATTATCAACCATAAACTCATCTACATTAGTATTAACTTGCCTAACAACCCTCATAATATTAAATTCTCTTCACTCAAGCCTAATTTGAACCCTACTGTGATCATTAAAATGTTGCCTCTCCAACCTATTCCTAAATTCATTGGCCAACCAATCCATTCATTGATTCATAATTGTAATTGAATTACAATTTTATTGTCTCTTCACGATGGTGTTATGTTGTTGCTTGCCTTTGATATTTTTTAATATAAAAATTGGTTAGTTAACAAAAAATATATATTCCTTACCAATTCTCTCATGTGTTTACACTCCTTTTATGTTTCACTAAAATATAGGTTATTATACTATCATAATTGAAAAATAATAGTAACAAAACAATTTTGAATTGTTGATGCAAATTTGACTCATTATGACAAGCTCCAATCCTAAATTTATTTCCTATAGCAAAAAAAACTCTAAATGATCTAAAATTTTATATGAGGTGCGATTAGAACCTTAAAAACTAGTAGATAAAATTTCATATAAATCTGATCCTTCACAACAAGTTTTAATCCTGACCTTGTTTACTATAGCAAACGATCTCTAAATAAGTTTGAATTTTATATGAGGTGTGATTAGAACAATTATATAAAATTTTAGAATTCTATTAATTGTTTTGGGCTATATTATCCCTTGTTTCTGTATTGTGGCAATTCAATAATAGTGACTTTTAGATGTTCTTTTTTTTATACTTTATGATGCTAAGATATCCTGATATATTAAAAAATAAAAAATAACATCTCTTTTTTCTTTTAAGGAACCTTAGACACAAACTAATAAGCTCTAAAAATGAAATAATCAAAAACTAAATCAAAGATAGCTAAAGCTAAGGAAGCCAAACCAAATAGAAAATAAAGGATATAACCTGATTTTTAAAGTTTAACTCTGATACCAACTGATGTGGACCTCTTGATCATGTGGTCAAGCAAACCTTAATGAAGTAGATAATAACATGGAAAGTTAAAAATCAGGTTTGATAGACTCTTAACCTGAAGGTAACCATGTACCTAAGAATCACATGTGTTAAAAAAAAGACTCTAAGAGCTCTAAGTATATAAATGACATCACAAAGCTAGTTAATTTTTGATAAGTCAATGTATAATTGTTGTCCATGTAAAAAAAAGCTTGTTTGGGCACAAGTAAACAAAAGAAAAACTTATATTTATTCTCCAACTTGTTGCTGAAATTGTCACAAATAAACAAGATTTATCTAATAAATTCGACCCTTTGAAATAACATGTTCTTGAACTCCATTTTATCTGAACATTTACCAAAATATTTTTTTCATGTCTAGTATCTCTTTATAAAATTTTAGCTCATTTCAAAGTATAGTCTGGGAGATATGCTTCGCAAAACTTGTCAACAAATATTTTAAGGCCAAATTTAAAGCTAATTTGGCTCATATTACAAGGGAGATTTTTGTACTATAATGGCGTATGTTGTTTTCTTCAAGCTCCAAGGTTGTTTTCCTTTATACCATTAACATCATCTTAGAAAGGGTTTTTTTTTATTAACAACAACACATGTTAAAGTCGAACCTCTAATATGGCTCTAAAAAATTCCATTTCTTTTCTTACACCTCCTCTCTTTTCTCTCTCCTCTCCTTGATTCTCATTCCTGTTGTCATACCTAATTTTAAGTTTTCCCCAAAATCATCTTTTACCTTTTTAAATAAATAAATAAAATTAAAAATTAAAAAAATGATGAGAAAAAAGACTACTTCAGGTAGGATCTTTTAGGGAGAATATATTCTTAGCAATTTCATACAAAACCAGTAATGTAACCTGCCTCAAGTAGAACACTTAAAGGGTGATAACATCTTCCTTTTTGTTGACCATTTAAGGTTCCTAGTAATTATAATATTAGGTGGTGACTCCTTAAATAAGAACTTTTCCCCTAAAAGAACAAGAAGCCAAATATATATTCTTTTTTGATAAGCTTTAATTTTTTTAATTGGTCATCGTGACATATGATTGTGATAAAATGACAACTCCACTAAAGATATCTCTAGGACTAAGCTTTGTTATTTGTCTCTTATTGCTAAACAATATTTATCATACTATTTTTTTTATCATTGCTACATTGTGTTTATCAAGTTTTATTTTTTTATTTTTTATTATTTTAGCATGCATAGTTATTTATGTTTATCTTGCATATATATCGGATATGGATCTAAGGCCTTCACATAACACTCATCTTTTTTTTAATATGTATGGTATCAACTTTAAGATAAGTGTAGTAATGACACCCCAATAACTTTAGCCCACGTAAGGCTCATGAAACTATTCGACTCTTGCATGATTGTTTGCTCGATAGTGGTTGATATGTCGAGTTGATATTACTCAAGTCCTCTATCTTCACACTACTTATAAACCTCATATCAACCTTTCAAGGACGATCATTAAGCATGCAAAAAACCTATAAGACTAGATAACAAAACTACCCCAATGCATTTAATGATTAGAACCTATCCTTTAGGTGGATCCCTGTATAATTTTACTGAGATAAGGTTAAGATATAAGCATCCTTATTACAAGGCTTTTAGGTGACATAATGACCGTTATTTATGAGGTAACAATTGTTTAGTATAGACTTGAGTTTGAATTCTTGCAAATGACTAAGGGAGGCTACCCTAGACTGGATATCAGTGAGAAACCGCTACTCAAAAACATTAGATGCATAATAAAAGACAACAAGAATGTGGCTAAAAGCTCATATGATAAAAGCCTAAACAGACCTCCTCTTGGCATTGCAATGAATATCATAGTTGGATCTGACCATACATCCAAAGAATAGCAATCATTATGTCACCCATTGAAGAGAAAATCCATATCCAATATGTTACATTCATCTTCATGCATGTTTGAACTTACACTTTTGAACTGTCATAATGCTACACTCTAGGTGAAATATAGGTCCCCTATTAAAATGCACTTATGACACACGATTGTGAAAAAAAATAAAAAATGAAAAAATAGTTTAATTGGATGCCCAACATAAAAAAGAGTTGGATAGTTTGAAGAATGATGTCACCAGGCTTACTAGCCTACTTGAATAGGCTTTGAGATCTAAGTTGGGAGAAGGGACATCCTCTCAACCAGCATTTATAGCCAGATTCTGTCGATGCCCATAACACTCTTTAATCCACTAAACTTGGGGGCAAGTAAAACCTTGCCTAAGCCCAATACGTTACACATTTCCTAGCTTAGCCTATATACCCAATAAGGATCATACTGAAATTGAGGGGCCAACTCGAAGTGGGTGGTGCTTTACTCTTGAAGAGCTAGAAGACCAAAGAAAGGCCAAAGAAAAGAATATGGTGGACTTGGCCAAAATGGATGAGATCAACAAACCAGTGAGCGATGAGAAGGCTAACGAATTCTTAAATTTGATGAAGCTCAGTGAATATAGTGTGGTGGACTAGTTGAAAAAGACCCCTGCCAGGATCTCTTTATTATCATTAGTTTTGAGTTCAAAGCTGAATAGGAACACACTCTAAAAGGTCCTCAACAAAACATATGTTCCTCAAGATATCACGTAGGATTCGATAGAATAATATCTACTTCATCAATGATGAACTAGATCATAAGGGAACTAGTCACAACAACCCACTATATATCATGATAAAATGCAAGGATTACGTGATCACCAAGATGCTAATAGATAATGGTTCAATTTTAAACATGTTGATAAGGCATGTTCTTGATAAAATGCCTATTAATGCCTCTTATATAAAGTCAAGTACCATGACAGCTAGAGTACACGATGGGTCACCAAGGCCGATTATTGGAAATATTGACATTAAACTTTTAATTGGTCCCTAACCATTTTAAGTAACTTTACAAGTGATGGATATTCATCCCTTATATAACATGCTATTGGGAAGACCTTGGATCTATATAACCTAAGTTGTTGCATCCTCGTTGCACTAAAGAGTCAAATTTATCATAAGTGAAAATTTGGTGACAACGAAGGCTAAAAAGGCTTTAACTATGGTAAGAAATGTGTTGATTCCTTATATAAAGGCTGAAGAGAGTAAGGATAGAAATATCCATGCAATGTTGAATGGGTAGTCGAGAACACGGTACGAAGGAAACTAGAGATTTCTAAGGTTATAAAAATGGTTGCTAGATCCTTTCTGAAGCATAGGATGCCATTTCAATATGACCCAATTATGAGAATGCCTAAAAGGGTCAATATGATAAAAATAAAGTGTGCTAATTAGAGGTTCAATTTAGGTTTTAAGCCTGAAAGGGTAGATTTCCAAAAAACAATCAAGCTTAAAAGGGAAAGGAGGTTAGCTTGAACGAAGGAAGGGAGCCTAATAAAGATCGAATACAAATACCACCAATCCATATGATATTCCTATGACTTGCATAAGTGATAAAGGTGAGGAGGAAATTGAAAAGATGAGCAAAGAATTTAACGACACCACTATCAGTTATTTGGAAAAGATCAATAAGCAAGAGCCCCCAGAAGGTTTGGAAGATGAAGAGAGCCTCTACGAAGCACTACCCCAACAGACTGTCGATGCTCTAGAAGATAGCATTCCTGAGTTTGTGAGAAGATTAGTTATAAGGGAAGTGCTGAATAATTAGGAAATTCAAGAAGTCCTATTTATCTTTCAAAAGTAAATGTTCGTTTGTTGCTTACTTTTTATTATTGTTGCATTTTGTTTGAATAAATTTACATTGCCAATAATTGTGGCTTAAGATATTGGTAATAAGATTTTGTTTTGAGCCCTTCTATCCTTTCAAGTTTTAATGAAATCGTGCATTGTTTTTCCCTTTCATCATACCTTTTAGTTTCGCCTATCCATTATGCACTCATAAGAAAGACACTTTTTGCTTTCAAAAAATTTGAAAGCGGGTCATCGATAAATTCACAAATCCACTGCATTAAGAATAATTGGCCTAATTTTGATAAAATCATAACTCAAATGGATGAGGAGGAAATTGGTAAGGAAGACATTGACAAGTTTATGAAGCTTATAGAACAATCCAAAGACGCATGGAAACCTACAAAAGTGGAACTAGAATTAATAAATATAGGTACAAAGCATGACAAAAAGGAACTGAAAATAAGGATGTTAATCACTACAGAGGTGAAGAGCGAGTTGGTGGCCCTCTTATGAGAATATATGGATTTTTTTCCTGGCCATATACCAACATGCTTGGTTTGGATACTGAAATAGCAGTACATAGGTTACCCTTGATTTAAGGTTGTAGGTTAATCATACAGAAGTTAAAAAGGACAAGGCTTAATGTGTTGCCCAACATAAAAGAAGAGATAACAAGACAGTAAGATGTTAGGTTCTTAGAGGTAGTAGAATATTCTAAATGGGTGTCTAACATTGTAGCAATTCCTAAGAAGGATAATAAAATTAAGGTGTGCGTGGATTTCTAGGATTTGAATAGGGCAAGCCCAAAGGATGATTTCCTGTTACCCCACATAGACGTGTTGGTGGACAATGCTACTAAGAGTTCTACTTGCTCTTTAATAGATGGATTCTCTAGGTATAATCAGATTAAAATGGTTGAACCAGATAAGAGAAAGACAACATTTGTCATCCCATGGGGAACTTCCTGTTATAAGGTAATGTCATTTGGATTGAAGGATGCTGGAGAGACATACCAAAGGGTAATGGTAATGTTTTTTCATGATATGATGCATAAGAAGATTAAGGTCTATGTGGATGACATGATTGCAAAGTCCAAAGATGAAGAAAGCCATGTCCCATCTCTAAGGAAATTATTTAAAAGTATTAATTGAAGTTCAATTTGTAAAGTGCACATTCAAGGTGAAACTAGGCAAATTATTAGGATTTATGGTGAGTGATAAAGGCATAGAAGAAGACCATGACAATAAAATCTATACAAGGCATGCCCACTTTAAAGATAAAAAGAGACGTTCGAAGCTTTTTAGGGTGCTTGAGCTATATTACTCATTTTATATTACAACTTACAGTCACTTTTGAACTCATTTTTTGACTACTCTGAAAGAAGAATCCTAGAATATAGGATAAGGATTGCCAAGAAGCTTTTGATAAGATCAAGTAGTACTTACAAAAACCACCATTATTGGTACCATACATGCACGGAAGGCCTTTGATCCTGTATTTAACTATGACCAATTCGGTCATAAGTTGTGTGCTTGGACAACAAGACGAGTTAGGAAAAAATGAGCAAGTCATCTACTATTTAAGTAAGAAGTACACCAAGTGTGAATCCCTTTATAATATAGTAGAGAAATTATATTGTAGTCTAGTGTGGAGTGCGAAGAGATTGTGATAATATATGTTATACTACACCACTTAGTTGATCTCAAGAATAGACCCACTAAAGTATATCTTTGAAAAAACCATACACGTCTAGCAGAATAACCAGATGGCAAGTATTGTTGGCTAAGCATGATATCATCTATATGATAAGAAAATCAATAAAGGGAAGCACAATCACCGATCATTTAATCGATAATGCTATTAAGGATTATGAGCCATTGAACTTTGACTTCCCTGGTGAAGAGGTACTAGTAATGGAAAGAGAAGAGAAGAGTGATTGGTTGGCCATGTATTTTGATGGCGTAATGAATATATTTGGCAACGGGGTAGGCGCTGTGATAATTTCCTCAAAAGAAAAGCAATATTCTATCTCAATAAAGATGCACTTTAGTTACACAAACAACACTGCTGAGTATGAAGGTTACATCCACGGATTAGAAGCCGCATTAAAGAAGAGGATAAGAAAGTTAGAAGTATATAAAGACTTAATGTTGATAATATGTCAAGTAAAGGGTGAGTGAAAGATAAAAGATGAAAAATTAAGACATATCAGGAATACCTCTCCAAATTTGCTAAAAGCTTTGATTAAATAGAATTTAGTCATTTAAGAAGGGATATAAATCAATTTGCCGATGCTTTAGCTACCCTAGCTTTTATGGCTATAATTGATTATGGTGCCAAAATTCATGCTATAAACATTGAGATCAGAAATTATCGCACTCATTGTTATTCAATAGAAGAAGAAGCGAACGACAACCTATGGTATACGGATATAAAAAGGTTCATGCAACATCAAAAGTACCCTTTGGGAGCCTTGAAGATAGGGTAAAAGACCTTGAGAAGAATGGCTATGGAATACTGTATAAATGGTGAGATTTTGTATAAAAGATCATTTGATGGGACTTTGTTGGGGTGTCTGAGTGATCTGGAAGCCAACAAAGCCCTACAAGAAGTGTATAAGGGAATTTGTGCCACCGATACAAACAAACACATGATGGCTAAGCAAATGTAAAAAACAGGTTATTTTTACTGACTATGGAGAAATATTGCATAAATTTTGTTTGAATGTGCCATAAATATCAAGTGTATAGTGATAAAGTTAATACACCTCTCACATCTTTATTCAACATGATGTCCCCTTGGCCCTTTGCAATGTGGGGAATAGATGTGACTGGGCCTATTAATCTAAAAGCCAGTTAAAATCATCGTTTTATCCTCGTAGCAATTGATTACTTCACCAAATGGGTAGAGGCCTGTTCATATGGTTATATGACTCAAAAGATAGTTAAATAGTTCATGGAGAAAGATTTGATCTATAGAAATGGTGTACCCGAAAGAGTAGTGACTAATAATACCCAAAACTTCAATGGAAAGATGACAGTAGAGTTATGCACCAAGTCGAGGATCAAGCATTCCAATTCATCCCCTTATAGATCTAAAATGAATGGTGCTGTAAAAGCTGCTAATAAAAATATAAAACGGATTCTTCAAAAAATGGTGATTACTTATAAAGATTGGCATGAATGGCTTCTTTATGCTCTCTATGCATATCGAATAGCAATGAGGACATTAACAAGGGCTACATCATACTCTTTAGTATATGGAATGGAAGTAGTGGTACCATTAAAGTAAAGATTCCCTCTTTAAGGATCCTCATGAAATCTAGGCTCAAGGAGACTAAGTGGGCTAAGATATGATATGAGCAATTAAATATGATCAGTGAAAGAAGGTTAGCCATGATCTGTCACCACCAACTGTATCAAAGAAGGATGGCTAAAGCATATAATAGGAAAGCTCAGCCAGGAGGGTTCAAAGAAGGAGATTTTGTATTGAGGGGAATCTTGCCACTACTAAAGGAAGATCATAGTAAATATGCACCTAATTATGAAGGTCCCTGTACAGTGAAGAAGACATTTTTAGGGGGAGTATTGATACTGATAAGAATGGATAAAGAAGATGTAGTTAGGATGATGAACTCTAATTCTATAAAGAAACATTATCCATGATGTATAAGTTTTTATCAAATCAATAAAATAAGATTGGGCCAATAAATTCTCTTTACATATTTCTCATTGAAGGTGCCTACAAAAACCAAAGAACCCATAAATATACCCTTACAACCTTGCATGATCTCATAGACGCAATTCATCTCTTTTACCAAAATCTATTTCCCCATTAGAGTTTTGAAAAATTAAAGTTGCATTTTGATTTCAAAAATGATTTGATGGTTATTTAAAATTATATTTTTGACATTCTACTTATACAATGACACATAAATCAAGCAACTCCTTTATTGAGATGACTAATCTCTAAACCAAAGTAAATAGAAAATGAAACGTCACCATTACCCCGTGACTCTTGAACTATGTGTTTTAAATGTATGAATAATAATATGCAGTGAACTCATTGCTTATGGACTCATGAAATGCATCTCTTTAAAAGACCAAACCATCACATTAGATAAGGTCAAAGTTTATTGATCTTAACTGCTTGCGCTTAAAATAATAAAAGGTCATCTTTGTTATTTCTTTTTCGTATTATGAAATATGTACATCCCTTATGATCCTTCTTAAGCCTGAATAATTTTCTTTCATGAAAAAGTCTCGACTAAGATCACATTCCATATTAGGGCCAAGTAAAAATTCAAAAAGAAAAAAAAGGGCTGAAAAAGCCTTGAGAAAGACACAACGGTAAAGTAGCCCAATAAACTAAATGATTAAGGGGCATGTCCAAATCACAAGAAAGAGTGATAACCAAAATAAAGTAACTATATGTCCTAGAAAAGCAATGAAAAAATAAAAAGGACAGATTAAAGAAAAGCAGTAAAAGAAAAAGTGAAAGACATAAAGAGTCAAAATCCTCAGTCTTTAAAACCTTAAAACATTGTTTGAGCCTTATGAATCCTTTTCTTTCATAGCAAAAAACCAGAGCCTATATTATATACTTTTAAAAGTCTCTTCTAATCAAGCAAGCAAGTAAGCAATCTAGATTAATAAACAATGCTCTTAAAATACAAAGAGTACTTCTTCATTAGAGTCATGATATTAAAAACAAGTTATTCATTATTATTCATGCTGATAAAATAAGTATTCTAAAAGAAACGTACTGGTTATGAAAAATAATCACTGCAATATAAAATATCATATATATAGGATCTGTTAGTGTTGGTTATAAAAGATAATCTCTACAATAATTATTGCAATATTTACTTAATAACATGTACAGAGATTTTTTATATAAATAAACCTCTAATAATATGCATGAGGAGAGGGAGAAAATTAGACGGCACTAAAAAAAATACCCTAAATTCGAAGCCAAGTCGCCGCCATCTTTTTGGATTATCTTTTGCTCCTAAAATGAGGCGGCCACCCTTAGAACCAGAAAGGCCTCTCCCCTTCCCTTGATGGAAAGAAACCTTACTCCCCCTACAGCCGCCTCAAAAGATAAAAAAAAAAAAAAAAAGCCCAAGCTTTTATTGTTTTCTCAAAGCAGCCACACCCTCACTTGACTCCGGCGATCTTTTTCCTTAGACTCCCAACCCACAAAAGCCAGCCGGTGACCCCCCAGCCTTTATAAAAAAAACAAAGCCACAGCTCCTTCATTTATGGCTGCCACCTTACCATTAGAATTTTTGGCTCCCAAAACTAGAAGCCACATAGGGGTCTTTTATTCCCTGTTGAATCCAACCCTCATAGACCAGCCAAGACAACAGCCATCACACTCTTTTTCCTATGCTTTTCTTCCCCAAAACTATTCCCCTATTTTGTGATTTTTACTCCAAAAACCAGCCCGCCGCACCCGCCTCTGGCCGTCATTCTCCCTCGTGGCCAAGACAACACTGCTGCCCACCTATATAGGAGGCCAACCCCACAGTCGTTCCTTTCTTCCTCTGACCGAACCCTCTCTCAGCCACCGAGAACTTACCTAGCAGCTCGTAAGTCCTCGTCCTCACCAAGACCCAAACTAGCAATCGGTTGCTGTAGACACGATAGGATCTTAGCCGCCAGTCACCCCTTTGACATACCATCAACCACTTAAAACAAAAAGAAAAATAGATATGCAAAATAAACAAATCCAAAACAAAGGAAGACCAAAACAGATCTAAAAAGAAAGAAGAATCAAAATCAACTGCTTTGTTGTGTTTTTTGTTATTCTTGCAGGTCACCATCGGCGAAGAGAGGAAAAGGAGAAAAAGTTAGGCCAGATCCACATGATCACAGTTTCTGTTTGCGGCGGCGTGTCAACCCATGCACCACCAGTGTTTTTTATGGTCCAGAAGCCCTCCCCTGTAATTCCATATTGTTTTTGAGCTATTTTTATAATTATTTTTTATTTGTGTGATGTGTCTGTTCTATTTTAAATTTTTTGTTATTTGTAATTACATATGGGTGTATGGAAAAAACATAATAAAAAGGACCATGCGTGTTTGTAGTTTTTATATGCATAATTAAATTATAAAATTAAAAAGATGAAAAAATGAATTTAATGTTTTAATTTGGCATATGGTAAAGTATCTAAAAAATCATCTTATATTTCTTGTGAAAATGTAAGTGAAAATGTAAGAATATGTTTCTACATATATTTTGGAATTTAATAATTGATTTATTAAAGCAATTTGATTATTATATGTTTAATTGATTTTAATTATGATTAAGGGTGATGTTTGTGTTTATTTTACATAGAAAAATATATAAAAATATTTTTATATGTTGCATTCAACCAATATCCTATGTTTTGAACATTTTTATTTATAAAAAAGAGTAGTAGGTATTTGAATTTTTGAAAAATATATTTTTGCATGGATTTCTTAAACACAAATTATTTTCTTGCATTTCTGGATTTTACAACATGTTTGTAAAACTCCAAAAGGTATTGGCCAATATTAAAAAAAATATAAAAATCTTATTTTATGGGAAATTCATTTATTATTCACCATTAAAGTTTAGATAAAGAAATCCTAAAAGGATGAATATCTAAAATATTTAATGGGAATAACTTGTTATTATTCACTGTTAATATTTGGATAAAAAAAATCCTAAGTGGTAAATATCCAAAATAATTTTCTAGGGATGATAAATCATCACACATCCTTGAAAGAAGCCTTGATTATAATCGAGAACATTTCAATTTTTTCTACTTCATGGTTTACATGAGCCGCTCTAGATTTTTAAATTTTTATCCCTTCTTTTTGTGATTTACGAGTCACAAACTCTTGAAATATTAAGGAAAAAATGAGTTTTTAAGGCACATGGAATCTTCTTGGATTTTTATCTTAATAAATTTAGTCTGAATCAAACCTAGAAAAACTGATGAGATTAAAAAACACCAACACCATAGAAATTGTAAAGCAAACCAAACATCAAACAGCTTATCTTAGGTAAGGCGTCCTAGGGGTGCTAATACCTTCTTTATAGGCAACCGATTCCTTACCTTAGAATCTTTAAAAGACCAGTTAGATTTTTTAATGACCACAATACTAGGTGGTGACTCCAAAAAACCAATCAAGCACAACGAAATGAAAAATCACCAATTGAATGCCTACTCAGGGGGGACGTGCGACAGGATGGCGACTACACTAGGGACCGTAAGACTAGGCTTGGTAATTTGTGTGTTTATACTATGTATTTGTTGTTCTCTGATTGCTATGAATTGATACTTTGTTTAAAAGCTTTAACATGCATTTTTACATTTTGTCATATTTGGTATAGTCATACATCACTTTATTATTATTATCTTTTTGACGGCACATATATTTAACTTTTAAGTTAAGTGGGGAACTAGCAGCTTGTCATATGACTTAAGTCAAGATTTAAGTTTGTGTAAATCCTAACTCTCTGCTGAGTGTTTAGACTGATAGTGATTGGTATATGTGCCATCCCACTATTTGCTAAACTCTCATTTCGCCTTTACGAGGGCGATCACAAGGACAGTAATATTTTTTTTAGAGACCAAGTAGTAAACTTACCCTATGTCTCACGTAAAGGAACTAGAACTTATCCTTAGGTTGTATGGTTCATAATATCTTTTGCATTTGACACGACTAAAAGATTGACGTCTTCTGCTAAGAGCAGGAGTGCATAAGTAATATATAACTTGGCAAGACCGAGGTCGAACTATAGGGAGGTTAATTATACAAATTCAAAATAACAATAATACAACAACAATAATAATAAAAATAATAATAATAATATTATTAGTAGTAGTAATAATAACAATAACATAATAATAATAAAGAAAAAGAAGGAGAAAAAGAAGATGATGATGAGAACTTTGAGATGAAATATTAACATAAGGATTAAACAATGATAACAATAAATGTCATGGTTAGAAGATTCACTAATGGTATGTCAAACAAGTATAGTATAAACTCTTATTATTCAATTGAAAACCACACACAAAGGAGGTTCCAATCTGATTATAGATTATTAACATGATTACATTAGTCATCTTATTCGATTAATGTTAATACTTGTAAATCTCGTCAAGCATTCATGATTATAACTTATGTTAACAACAAATGAAGTTCCTTTCATAGCTTAGGTGTCGGTTATACCATACAGTATGGGCTATGAAAGTGCTAAGTATTTATTGTACCAAGTGTTATACAAAATAAATCAAGATTAGTTATTTAACAACCAAAGTATTAAAGAGTGAACAAGATAACAAATACAAAATATGTTAGTATCAAACATTAAAGTCCATATTAAGTTTACGCTATACTTATTCTTACATCATTAGTGTAACCTTTTCACCTTGACATAATAAACTTAACTAAACATAATGAAAGAAAAATAAATAAATAAATAAAATAAAAACATAAATAAGATAAAACTTAACTAAGTAAATGAATGGAAAGGAAAGACATAAACTTGATATTAATGAAAGCAAAGCATAAACATTACAAAAAATACAAAGAGGGAAAGCAAGAGCATGATCTGGATCTGGAAACCAAGATGCCTAAATGCATGGCAAATACCTCCTTTTATACACCAAAATTGGGAACTATTGATTTGATGACTAATTGATGAGTGGATGACCAACTTTTGACTTGGTGACAATCCTTATCTTCTCTTGTCTACCCAAAATATCATTGATAATGTCAAAATTAAAGCCACTTGAAAAATGAAAGTTGTAGGAAATTTTCTCAGCTTTCTTGTGTAAAACATCAAGGTCATTTGGACTTCTAGAACTCTAGATATGGGTCAAACACTGAATTGTGCTCAGGCTGGAAGACAAATTTAGACTTCTTTGTTGTTATTACAATTTGGACTTAAAAATGATCTTTTTAGATCTTGAGCTCTAATGAAAGTTGTAGGCCTATGTCTTAACTTTCCATCAATATAATGTAGACCTAAATCTAAGATTTACAGCTCTAGATATGACCTAATTACCGAATAGTGTTCTGGTTTGGACTTAACTGACATCTCTTTTCTAAGTTTAGCCATCTCTTTGTCCTTTCAATTTTAGTTCTTAAATTCATCAATCAATCCTTTCATTTATATGATAGGCCTGCATTTAAAATGAACATTTACCATAAATTAAAGGTATCTTATATTATTAGATATGTTATGATAAAATATGCTTTAGTTAAGAAGTTATTGATACTTTAAGTGTAAAATGATGATATAAAATCTTGATAAAAATGCACTTTTAAGTACTAATCACACCTCTCAACCAGCTTATTACTAGTCCCTAGTAATTAAAGCGTTAAAATAGAAAAATAATTTGCAAATTCCACAAACTAAGGTATTCACATTCAACTTCCATTAATCTATCCAGATAAATAAACTCTCATTAAATTTATATATCTGCTCAATACCTCTTAACAAGATATTAATAAACCCTTCTTTTGTGCTCAATATATCAACACATAATTATTGGGCTTTTCTTAGAAGAAAATAAAATTTTTGTTCTAATGTTTAAGGTTAACTTCCTTGGTGGGAATATTATTTTTTTGTTTTTTTAAATATATATATATATATATATATATATATATACACATATAACTTAAAACGTCATGCATCTTTAACCTATATATTGAGCTTTCAACTAATGACTCCCAAACTAGTTGGTCTTAGGGCATTAGGTGTTGAGACACGCCTACGAGCTGAGTAACTCAGGTCACAGATACTGATACATAGATAATGCAATGTTTGATTCCCTTAAGCTTTTCTCCTCAACCCATATAACAAGCGTTAAGGCAATAGCTCCCAAGTCAGTTGACTTTAAGGTATTAGGTGTTAAAACACCCCTTCAGGCTTAATTGCTTAGGTTATGGAGGCTACGAAACCAAACTTATCTACATTTTTATTATCATTATTTTTTTATGTTTTTCTTTTTTTAATTATATACTATCCCTTTTTCCTTAGTTGTTACCTTTAACAAAAGAACATAAATAATGTAGTAATCCAATATGCAACCCACAATCATATGTTAAAATATATGTGTGTAAATTAAGGTTTAAGAAAACATGTTAAATGAGTATATGAGTAGAATTAAGTGATAGTAATGCAAGAGTTTGTAAACCTGAATATTTCAAAAAGTATTATAATAGATCTTATTAAGAATGGTTACTAAGATGCATCTGTCATCATAGTAACAACAATTTTGCACATATTTTATGAAATAGAAAGCATAGTTAGTTTTTTTTTTTAGCTACTACCCTCTCTCCTTAACCAAAACGAGACATTATCCTCAATGTTATAAAGTAGAAAGATAGAGTATAGAAGATATCACCTGAAATAACAAACACTAACAAACCTGAAACACACTAAAACAAAAATAAGAAATAACAAAACACAATAATAAAACAAAACGATAAAAAAAAAATACAAATGAAGACTCAAATCTAATCTAAGCTTTTTATGACTTTCCTTAGATAAATAATTTATGCGACTTATGAAGGGATCAATTACAGGAATGAAAGATTGTAGTTGGTCAATCAATTATTCAGTAGTAGCAGCAGAGATTATGATTTGTCATGCAGAAGATGTTAGAAATTCCCGTTCCATAATATGATAAAAAAAGGACAACAATTTATCATAATAACCATTAACATTTAATAGACCTATAAGTTTATGGTGAATGTGCAGTTAGGCCTAATAGAAAATATGAAAGATCTCTTCCAATGTGCCTAGACCACCTAGTAAAGAAATGAACGCATCAACATGGTTAAACATTGCATTCATTCAAGCAAATATTGTGGAGACCTGTAGTTCCTCTCCAATTGTTTTTCCAATGATGTCTCCTTGTGCTAAAGCTTCGGGGACGACCCCCAAAACTTGACTACCTCCTAAAAACACAGCTATTGGCATGCCTCTCATTAGCCCAAGACTACCTCTCCTTTACACCAAATGAATCTTTCTCTCAGCTAGCACCTGACCAAGATGATTTGCTGATTCTAAAAACTCCTATTCTTTCCTAGGATTAGATCCACCAAAAACATAAATACTTTTTATTTGATGACTTGAGGAACTTGTCATTGCTACACACTTCTATATTTGTTGAATGCATGGGTTGAGTAAAAACGAAAGGAAGGAAGAGAGAATTTTATAAATGAGAAATTGAAAAGACAATCATACCATCTATATGTAGGCCAGCTGGAGTCTCACTCACTCACTCTTTCTCTTTATTTATTTATTTATTTATTGAAAAAGCATATGTATATACAGGTAGTTGCGATTATAGCTCACATCTTCCCTTGGTCTTATGTCCAAGAATAGCTTAAACACCCTCTGTAGTTCGGGGATAGGATTCCGATCCAGCTTCTTTAAAAACTGGCAAACAAGGTCTTTTTTAATCAGATTCCCAAGACTAAATCAATCATGTTCTTTATGAAAATAAGGCCATAAATCATGAATTGCACAATGCACATCTCAACTAGAATGCATCTCAAGAGTTAATAAAAGATTATCTAAAGACTCCTTACTCAGACCATCCTTAATTAACTGTATTTTATCTTAATAATTTATAGATACCATTCCTAAAGAACGACATTGTGCATTACAAGTCCATCTAACACATTAATGATAGATTTTCAGTCGTTTTGCACGACGTTTCTTTGTAAAAGTGTTTTTACCTGTTCTAGGCATCTGTGAAATCAAGGAATTAGAAGACTTACCTGATAATCGGACCTTTGCTTTGATCAACTAGCGAATATCTTCTGGAATTTCATGATTCATTAACAACCTCAATCTTGCACATCTAGCATGGTAAATTTTTGTAATCTCATTCTAAGGCAGAGCAAGAAAATACTTTTTCAATTTTTCAAGATTAGTGTCCATTCTCAAATGTGAATTGGAAGAGAGATTTATAGAATTGAAAAAATATATACACAGATATCAATTATTATGGGAAACTAAAAGAACCAACTTAAGCAACGGAGTACCGTTGTCCGTCATTTGACCAAGGTGAGAGAAGTTAGTAAAAATCACTCAAAAAGAAACACAAAAATAATATAAAGGAAAAAAAAATCAATCTTTATATATAGGATCACCCAATTCAATAGAGTCATTTTCAACTGAAAAATTATCAAAGTAAACTTTCAAATGATATCCGTTTACCTTGAAAACATTGTCATTCTTTGGATTCTCGATGTCATAGGCCACATATGGATACACATGTTTCACAATAAAAGGACCGCTCCATCTTGATCTTAGTTTTCCAGGAAATAAATATAGTCGAGAATTATAAAGTAAGACTTTTTGACCAACATTGAATGTTTTTCTCAGAATATTCTTTCCATGAAACTCTTTGATTCTTGCTTTATAAATTCTTGAATTTTTATAAGCATCATTTCTTATTTCCTCAAGCTCATTTATTTATAATATTTGCAATTGACTAGCATTTTCTAGATTTGAATTAAAAGCTTTAATAGCCCAATAAGCTTTATGTTCAAGTTCCACAGGCAAGTGACAAGGTTTTCTATAGACTAGTCTATAAGGTGACATACCTAATGATGTTTTATAAGCAGTTTGATAAGCTCAAAGTGCATCATTAAGTCTTAAAGACCACTCTTTCCTATCAGGGTTCACTGTTTTCTCCATAATGTGTTTGATCTCCCTATTAGTAAGCTCTACTTGTCCATTTATTTGAAGGTGATAAGGGATGGTAAC
Source organism: Populus ilicifolia (assembly GCA_015708895.1). NCBI lineage: Eukaryota > Viridiplantae > Streptophyta > Magnoliopsida > Malpighiales > Salicaceae > Populus > Populus ilicifolia. The sequence goes on from SRLM01000669.1 coordinate 75,305, forward strand.
TTTATGTGTGATTCCATATTTTTTCATTAAAGATTTGAATGGCTTGTTGTAAAAATATGTTCCACCATCACTTATTATGGCTCGAGGGATTCCAAATCAACTCAAAATATTTTCTTTCAAAAACTTTATCACTATTTTGTGATCATTGTTTCAACTTAGAATTGTCTCTATCCATTTTGAAACATAATCTACTGCGACTAATATGTATAAAAAACCAAATGATGGAGGAAATGGACCCATGAAATCTATACACCAACAGTCAAAGATCTCAATGACAAGAATAGGATTTAAAGGCATCATGTGATGTTTTGAAATTGATCCCAACTTTTGACAATTTTCACAAGACTTGCAGAATGCATATGAGTCTTTGAACATAGTGAGCCAGTAAAATCAACTTTGTAAGATTTTTGCAGTTGTCTTTCTTGATGAGAAATGGCTCCCACATGCCTCAAAATGATAAAATTTAATGATACTACTTGCCTCATTTTCAAGAATGCATCTTTGAAATATTTGATCAGGACAATATTTGAATAAATAAGGGTCATCCCAATAAAAGTTCTTCACTTTGTTCAAAAACTTTCTTATATCTTGGGTACTCCAATGAGCTGGCAATTATCCTGAAACAAGAAAATTAACAATATTAGCAAACCAAGGCATTATAGAGATGGAAAGTAAAGATTCATCGGGAAAGTAGTCATCGATTGGTATGATGTCAGTTTTTGAATTTGTTATCAATCTTGACAAGTAATCTGTGACAACATTTTCTCTGCCTTTCTTATCTGTGATTGTGATATCAAATTCTTGAAGTAACAAAATCCACCGCACCAATCTAACCTTAGAATCTTTCTGAGAAAGAAGATATTCCAATGTTGCATGATCACTAAAAACAACAACAGGTGAGCCAACAAGATAAGACCTAAATTTTTCACATGCAAATACTACTGTAAGTAATTCTTTTTCAGTGGTGGTATAATTCATTTGAGCACTATTTAAAATTTTACTTATATAATAAATCACATAAGGTTTCTTATCTTTTCTTTGTCCTAAAACAGCACCTACGGCATAATCACTAGCATCACACATTATTTCAAAAGGTAATGACCAATCAGGAGGTTGAATGACAGGAGCACAAGTAAGCAAGTTTTTAAGTTTAACAAAGGCTTGTTCACAATGTTTAGTCCATTCAAAAATATTATCTTTTGTTAGAAGGTTACTTAAGGGCTTAGATATTACACCAAAATCTTTGATGAACCTTCTATAAAAACTAGCATGTCCTAGTATGATCTAACATCTTTAATAGATTTTGATGTTGGCAACTTCGCAATTAACTCGATTTTAGATTTGTCAACCTCAATTTCTTTTGATGAAACAATGTGACCAAGTACAATGTCATTTGTTACCATAAAGTGATATTTTTTCCAATTCAGCACAAGATTCTTCTCTTCACGCCTGCTCAAAACCTTTTCTAAGTTAGTCAAATAATCATCAAATGAATCGCCAAAAATAGAAAAATCATCCATAAAAATCTCAAGAAAATATTCAATCATATCACTAAATATACTAAGCATGCATCTTTGAAACATGGCTGGTGCATTACATAATCCAAAAGGCATCCTTCAATATGCAAAAGTATCAAATGGACATGTGAAAGTAGTGTTTTCTATATCTTCCAATGCAATTTCAATTTGGTTGTATCTTGAATAGCCATCTAGGAAACAATAAAATTCATGAACTACAACTCTTTCATTGAAGAAACAATAAAATTCATGATCTACAACTCTAGTAGTAGTAGTAGTAGTAGTAATAAAGAAAAAAAAAGAAGAAGAAGAAGATGATGATGAGAACTTTGAGATGGAATATTAATGTAAGGATTAAACAATGATAACAATAAATGTCAAGGTTAGAAGATTCACTAATGACATGTCAAACAAGTATAGTATAAACTTTTATTATTCAATTGGAAACCACACACAAAGAAGGTTTCAATGAGATTATAGATTGTTAACATGATTACATTAGTCATCTTATTCGATTAATGTTAATACTTGTAAATCTTGTCAAGCATTCATGATTATAACTTATGTTAACAACAAATTAAGTTCCTTTCATAGCTCAGGTGTTGGTTATACCATACAATATGATCTATAAAAGTGTCAAGCATTTGTTATACCAAGTGTTATATAACATAAATCAAGATTAGTCATTTAGCAAGCAAAGTATGAAAGAGTAAACAAGATAACAAATACAAAACATGTTAGTGTCAAACATTAAAGTCCATATTAAGTTTACACTGTACTTATTCTTATACCATTAATGTAACCTTTTCACCTTGACATAATAAACTTAGTTAAACATAATGAAAGAAAGAAAAATAAATAAACAAAATAAGAACATAATAAGATAAAAGTTAACTAAGTAAATGAAAGGCATAAACTTGATATTAATGAAAGCAGAGCATAAACATTATAAAAAATACAAAGAAAGAAAGCAAGAGCATGATCTTGATCTGGAAATCAAGATGCCTAAATGCAGGCAAATGCCTCTTTTTATAGGCCAAAATTAGAAACTGTTGATTTGATGACTAATTGATGAGTGGGTGACTAACTCTTGACTTGGTGACAATCCTTATCTTCTCTTTTCTGCCCAAAATGTCATTGATAGCGTCAAAATTAAAGTCACTTAAAAACATGAAAGTTGTAGGAAATTATCTCAGTTTTCTTGTGTAAACAATTTAGGTCATTTGGACTTTCAGAACTCTAGATATGGGCGAAACACTGAACAGTGCTTGGGCTGGAAGATAGATTTGGACTTCTTTGTTGTTGTTACAATTTGGATTTGAAACTAGTCTTTTTAGATTTTGGGCTCCATATGAAAGTTGTAGGCCTATGCCTTACCTTTCCATCCATATAATGTAGACTTAAATCTAAGATCTATAGCTCTAGATATGACCCAATTACCGAATAGTGTTCTAGTTTAGACTTTACTGCATCTCTTTTCTAAGTTTGGCCATCTCTTTGTCCTTTCAATTTCAGTTCTTAAATTCATCAATCAATCCTTTTATTTATATGATAGGCCTGCATTTAAAAGGAACCTTTATCAAAAATTAAAGGTATCTTTTGGTTAAAGAGTTATTGATATTTTAAATGCAAAATAATGATATAAAATATTGATAAAAATGCACTTTTAAGTACTAATCAACATTAAAACAAGTCTAACCCCAAGGCATCTTGAATTGCAGGACTTGTGAATGAAATGGCCATCATTGCTAAATTTTCCATCATAGAATATAGAAAAAGTTCTGAACTGTCACAATTGACTAAAGGAGACTACCTTAAAAGTGATGCTAAGAAGCGGTCACCAATTAAAAACCTGAATTGCATTATGAATGAGGTGATCAAGTTAATAACTCACTTTCAGAATGTGAATAAGGATGCATTTTTTAGGAAGTATGGATGTTTGGTGGAGATTGCAAGGGTAGAAGTATTAAGTCCAGTTGTGCGAGCTTTAGTTCATTTTTGGGATCCAAACTATCGATGTTTTTCTTTTGAAAGTACAAACCTGTGTCCTACTATTAAGGAATATGGGATATTGAGTGAGTTTACAAACAATCTGTATAGAATTTATTTTCCTTTGAGATTTGATAGGATCATCCCCGAACTTAGAATTGCCAACTTGGAAAAATTTTTGGAAACTAATGCTATTGGTTTGAAATGAAGGATACTAGAAGTTGAACTAGAAAAGAAGTCGAGATTAGAAAAAGAGAAATTGATTGCCTTAGGCATTTTTGGCCTTGTGTTGTTCCCAAACCAAACAAGTGTAGTGAGTTTGGAGGTCGCTGCTGCTTATGTAGAGTATGAGAATACACAAATCAATCTAGTGGCATGTAATTGTTATGTATTTGGATGTTTAGCCATATCAAAACAAAAAAAAGCTTGTCTTTAATAAAAATTTTATGGTTCACCTAAAGACCCCTAAAGTTGGTAGAAAAAGAAGAATGTGGAGATTTAGACAACCAAGGTTGGGTTGACAAATTTGAAGGTTTGCCTACTAGTGATTTTAATGTGCAGAGCCCCATAAGTAACGACAGTGAAAGTTTTGATGAGTTATGGACAAAGAGTTGGGTGCCATTGGTAAGGATTATAGATTATATGAGTTATGCTCCTGCTCCTATGGTAAGGTAACTTGAGGACATGCAGTTTGTTTCAAGGACTTTGAAAATTGCTTAATTCTTTTGTTTATTCAAAGATCCCAATGCACAAGAAGTTTTGGGGATCATCAAATAAGATTGGAAGCATCTGGATTTAATTAAGATAAAAGGTTTAAAGGATCCAAGTGCAAGTGAAGGATATTCAAGATGGAGAGACTTAGCTCTTTTAGCCACGCTTTGTGTAGGAGTCAAATCTCCCCAAACCATAGAAGAGTCTATTAAGAGAAAAATAGTCAATAATGAAAGGAGTTAAGACGACAAGTGAAAAAACTTCAAATGGAATTAAGCAAAAGCAGAAAAGACAAGGCAATGTTGAAAGAAATAATGATGGAAGGAGATAAATGAAGAGCATTTCTAGATGGGCAAATACAATTTAGAGACGCAAGAATAACAAAGCTTGAGTTAAAGCTGGGTGAGGAGAAGATAAATTATAAATAAAAACAACAACACCAACACCACCAACAATAATAATAATAGTAATAGTAATAGAAGAAGAAGAAGTTAATAAGAACTTTGAGATGGAAGATCAATGTGAGGATTAAATAATGATAACAACAAATGTCAAGGTTAGAGGATCCACTAGTGGTATTTTAAATAAGTATAATATAAACTCTTATTAGTCAATTAGAAACCACACACTAAGGAGGTTACAATCAGATTATAAATTGTTAACATGATTACATTAATTATCTTATTCGAATAAGGCCAATACTTATAAATATTGTCAGGTATTCATGATTATAACTTATATTAATAACAAATCAAGTTTTTTTTCATAGCATAAGTGTCAGTTATATCATACGGTTGGGCTATAGTCCCAAGTATTTGTTGTACCAAGTGTTATACAACACAAATTTAGATTAATCATTTAACAAGCAAAGTATGTTAGTATCAAACATTAAAGTCCATATTGAGTTTACACTATATTTATTCTTACATCATTAGTGTAACATTTTCACCTTAACATAATAAACTTAGCTAAACATAATGAAAGAGAGAAACATAAATAAAATAAAAGTTAACTAAGTAAAGGAAAGAAAATGAAAGGCATAAACAAGATATTAATAAAAACAAAAATTACACATTACAAAAACACAAAGAGAGAAAGCAAGAGCATGTTCTTAATTTGAAAACCAAGATGCCTAAATGCATAACAAATACCTCCTTTTATAGGGTAAAATTAAAAACTATTGATTTGATGACTAATTGATGAGGGGGTGGCCACATCTTGACTTGGTAACAATCGTTATCTTCTTGTCTAAGTAAAATGTCATTGATAATATCAGAATTTGAACCAGGCTTCCACATGAAAGTTCTAGGAAATTGTCTCATCTTTTCATAAATTAAAAAGATTAAGGTCATTTGTACTTTTAGAACTTGAGATATAGGATGAACACTGAACAGTGTCTAGGCTGCAAGACAAATTCAGACTTCTACGTTGTTACTAAGATTTGGACTTCCAAACAGTAGAATTGGATCTTGACTTCCTATTAAAGTTTCAGGCCTATATTTAAGCTTTACATTCATATAAAGTAGATCTAAATCTAAAATCTACAACTCTAGATATGATCCAATTACCGAACAGTGTTCCAATTTGAACTACACCAGCATCTTTTTTCTAAATTTAGCCCGCTCTTTGTCCTTTCAATTTCAATATATCAACTCATCAATTAATTTTCTTATTTATGTGATAGGCCTACATTTCGGATGAACATTTACTGATAAATAAAGGTTATTATGGTATCAGACTTGTTATTATAAAACATGTTTTAAGTAAGGAATTATTGATACTTCAAGTGCTAAATAATGATATGAAACCTTGATAAAAATGAATTTTTAAACAATAATCAGATGATTCTCTTAATTACTAACTATGCATATGATATGAGATGGAGATTGAGTATAAAGATTTGTCCCAAGTATATTATTAAATGAATTACATGGTTGATTTGTACTAATTATGGATGTGATTATAAATGTGTACAGGGTAAATTATCAATAACTTTGGACCTTCTAGTATAGAGGAGACTCTGCCAAAATTTCATTAGAAATTTCAGCGAACTAAAAAAAATAAAAAAATTATGCTTCATTTACCCTTTATGTGGAAGTTAAACGGATAAACTGATCTAACTATTCGTGTTGTTACAACGCGTGTTTGTCAAACACAATCTTAAGACATTTTTCATGCCTCTAATTTTAAACTAAGGACGTGTTTGGCAAACACGTTCTATTGCCTTATGTTAGTGTTTAACCAAATAGGCCTTAAATTAGTTCAAAAATTTCTAAAACAATTTGGGGATCATTTCAAAATTCTTTTATACGTCCCTCAAGTGTTTTCCAACAATTTTACCTAATATAAGATTGTAGACTTATATTGTAAGCTATTGACTTGGTATTTAAAATGCCCTGTTTTTCTCTAAAATTTCAAAAAATTCTTAAAGAAACCTCTTATTTAAAAAATTAAAAAAATATATGTTTTTTTATTTCAAGAATTTCACCTAATATTAGGTTATAGACTTACATTATAAGATGATAACCCATATTAAAAATACTTAGTTTTTCTCTAAAATTTTAAAAAAATTCAAAAATCCCTCATTTCAAAATTATATAAACAAAAATATGTTTTGTTTAAGTGCATGTGGCCAAAATCTAAATTTGTTTTAAATTATTTTTTAAAAAATAAATAAATAAAATTTTTATCATGTTTTAAAAATAAAAAATGAATATCATAACCAATTTGTAATTATCCATAAGAGTTTGATCAAAATTTTAAAAATACCACAAAAATTAATTAATTTAATTAATAGTCATGGTATGGATTTTACAATGTAATGCATAATCTCGGTATTAAATTAAATGAGTTAATAGAAATAAACATTAAGAATTAAATATAGACTTTATTATTTAAGGGTATAAAATTATGTTGTAAAGTATAACCTTAAATATGAAAGGAACAAAGTAGGAAACAAAATGCAATGCTAAAATTTAAACCCTAAAACGATTAAAATTTAACTCGTTAAAGTAGAGATTTCTTTAGGAAAAGAGATATGTCATGAACCTTAGTTAGAGCAATAGATAGAAACATAACCTAGAAAAATAGCCAATAAAAAATACAGCTAACCATAGATAGGGTACACTAGGGTGATGTGTCTTTTCCTTGTACAACTAGTTTCATTACTCAAATTCTCACAGACCATTAGGTTTTCTAATGACCGTAATATTAGATGTTAACTCCTTCAAAATTATAATTTTATAATTAATCTCAAAACCCTTCAATCTAGGAGGCAGACCTACCATTCAACATTATGTATGCCCCTAACAGGATGACGACTCCACTAGGGACTGGTCTAATTGGATTGAGCTTTATGGATTTTTTTTTTGTGATTGTTTGCTTGTTTATTTTTGTTGGTCTATGTATTTAATTTTAGTATGCATTTTTTTAACATATTACTCATGCATAAGTATATCGAGTATGAATTAATTCCTTCATAAATTTAAATTTTAAGAATAAATCTAATTCGAGGTTAGGTAATGAAGTACCAGTTTGTCCCATGATTTTTAATCAAAGTTTAAATTTGTGAAACACTCAACTATGAATTGATAGTTTACTTAATAATAAACGTCATGCTATTCTCTAATTATTCCTTGTAAACTCCAATACTTATGATATTTTTAAATCAATGGTACGAATAAGGTTTTAAATACATTTTGCTTAAGGATTAGATTTTCCTTGAGACACAAATGATGAGTGGTTAAGTGTTCTTTAACTTGTCTCGTTAATGGTGGTGGTTCGCAACTCTTTACTCAATCGAGGTAAAATTAGAAGGTGAAACTGGAAGTAATATTGCAATATAATGTGAATTCATTAATATTGAACCTGGTGTTTATTTGAATCATTATGCGAGGTCCTTTCAATCAATGCATGCCCTATATACTGGAGCTTCAATCCATTACTAACTACGAAGGATTTATTCTCTCCATTTAAACTGTAAAGATGGTGAAGCCATCATATTGTATAAACAGTAAGGTGACGAAAGGGGTGTAGCTGTAGTTGCATTACATTCCCAGAATCAAAAATATTATGCCAAACAAAACCTCAATTATTATCACTAATCTACTCTAATTCTCTTTTCTTTTTATGATGATGTAAAAAGGAAAGTAGGTGAAAACTTAATGAAACAAACCACAATATTCTCAAATTAGAAGATGAACATTAAGGAAAATAGCCAATCCTTTCATTAAAAAGAAAATAGCCAATCTAAAACCAAGACCCCACACTGCCCTTCCTTCTCTTCATAGCAACCCCTATGAAAGAAAGTTCAAGTTTCTTTACTTTCCTTTCGAGCATGAAGTTCCTATCTATCACAACTCGAATTCTAGATCTATGACCGGCACATAGACAAGGTTTCTCTCTAAGGTTCTATACCTATGCAAACCTAAACTTACATACGAACTTATCCTTCAAATAACTCAATTGGAGTTCAACGCAGCACTAATAACAAAATTAACTTCGTAACATAATTTGATTGTCTTAATACAAAAGTCAATATAATTTTATAGGTGTAGAACATTAACTAGACATAAAAAAAAAGTACAAATTACAACCAAAAGAGCAGGTTTTAAAAGTCCAACTAAATGACCCGCTAACAAGCAAAAAGCCTAAAAAGATAAGTAAAAAAAAAGGTGAGTTCAACAACTCAGTGAGTAGATAATATTCAATATATACACATGAGGTAATATAAAAATAATGAATATATACATAATTATGGCTCTAAGTTCTTATAAGAAGATTTCTCAAAGATACCATAACATGAATATCATAAGGTAAAACTCATCAAAAAATCAAAATGCAATATGAGGCTTTATACTGTGGGATGATCAGTCCACACAGGTTGGTGACTCCCCCAACCAACTAGGATTCAGATACGATATACACAAAGACTAACACTACCCTGTTAGCATGGGTATTCTGACTAGCATATCATAGGTTCATAATTATAATCAAACAAGCATTCATATCTCAAGGCTCAATTCATAACATTAATCAAATGAGAAGCTATCAATTCATAAAACAATTCAAAATATATATTAGTTCACATCAAGAATTCAGATTCAACAATTAAAAAATCATTCACTCACTTGACTCAAAAGCAAACAATACTCAAAAGCAGACACCGAAGGAAATCCTGCTAATGTCTCGCCGGTAAAATATCATAATTATCTGAATATAAAGGAGATATATTCAAGAATGACTCAAAAGAACATATAACCTATTTAATACACTTATCTAAGGGTATATTCCATAACCCTTTATATTTTTAAATTAAACTAGTTATTTTTTCAAAAACCTAAAATTAAGTGGGTTTTTTGAAATTTAATCCATAATCAAACAAACAATAAAATTGATAATAATTTACTAAATAACCATTAATTATTCATCAAACCAATCTGAAAAAGCTAATATTACAGTTAGGGATCAATCTGAATTTTATCATATTTTTAAGGGTCAAATTGTAACTTTATCAAATTGGAGGACCAAACTAAAATAACATAAATTCATGACTATAGTGGAATTATGACCATAATTCATCCTCATTTTTTTCCAGAATCTCAAATTATGCTCTAGGGACCACTCTGAAATTTTATCAAATTTTTAGGGTCAAATTATATTTTTATCAAATGACAGGACCAAATTGAAAGTATTAAAAATTCATAACTAAACTGAAATTATGCCCCTAATTCATCTTTTATTCTGTCCAGAATCTCGGAAAATGCTCTAGGGTCCAATATGTAATTTTTCCAAAGTTTAGGACTAAACTGTAATTTTCACAAATTGAGGGACTAAACTGAATTTTTATTATCTTTAACCTCAAACCTAAAGTTTTCACAGATTACCCACTGTTATCTCATGATTTGAAATACAAATTCACCATTCAAATAACATCATAACTCAAAATTATCATTTTTTAATGATAGACCCATCAACCATTTCATCATATAAAGTCCATTTCAAACCGTACTTTTACTATCATTTTTTTTTCTCAATTATCAATAATGCTGGCTGTTCATGCATCATCTAGGCAAGCAATCCCACTGATGTAAACCCATATTCAGTTTGATGCATTGATTTATATATTGTTGGCTAACCGGTACAAAAAAAGAGCTTGGGTGCAAATTAAGAATAAACACAATAGTACACAAAGCAAGAAAATGAAGCAGAATAAGGGCGGCATGAAATGTTGCGGTTTTTCTGCTTGATCGTCTATAATCAAATTTTTCTATTGAAGTACTTCCATGTCGCTATTGACCGCACGTCATAACCAGCACGTCGCTATTGAAGTACTTCCATGTCGCTATTGACCGCACGTCATAACCAGCTGACTAGAATTATCCTTCCCCTCGCTCACATGGTTAAGGTTGAAACAGAGCCAACAAAAGTATTCAGGAACTAATGAAATCCAATGCAATGACAAGCATAATTACAAGCACATTAGTTAAGAATTCAATTCTAATCAGTGACAATGTGACTTTACATACTTCATAATCCATATTTTTACAGCTTTCTCAGAACTCTCTGGCTTCTTGGAGCACATTTTGCTTTGGAGTCGGCTGCTACCAAAGCTTGAACCCTGGCTTGATGATTCAGGTTGTTTATGCAGCACCAAACCATGCAGGGCCAAGGGGCTGTTTGTTACTTCGGAAGCCAGTTTGCTTAGAAAGTAGTTTCTTTCTACTGTAAAATCCTCATGGACTACACTTCAATGTAAAAAGAAAGTAGTTTCTTTCTATCATATGCCATAATCATTCCACATCTACAACTCAGCTACATATACCACAACCGGTACCGGTTGGAATCCTTTGATGTGAATCTCTGTCACATTCACATGAATAGCTTCAGAATCGTCAAGGACAACAAGCAGTTGAGCTCAAAATTAAACTCCTGAACTTTACTAAAACACACAAGTACTTGATCAACAAGCAGCCATGTTTGATCTCCCTTAGAATCGTCGATTTCTTATCTCATCATGTCTACCCAAAGGCAAAGGTGGGTAAAGATCCCTTGACAAATGAAATGAAGGATTGGAATCAGCACTGCTCATAGAGTCTTCGTCCAAAAGCTCCATTGACCTCATAAGAAACTTATCCTCCATCATCTGCCTCTGGATGTTTTGAGAAGAATGCCTGCTGTTTTTTTGCTTAAGCTTAGTTGACTCGGTTAGATTCATGTAAGCAGGTTTTTGGTTATAACTCCCTTCTTCCACTGACATGTCGTTCGAAATTGGTATTGGTGAGGCAGATGTAGATGAAGTTGATAACGAGCTCTCGTTGTATAGGGATTCAGAGCTTGGTGTTGAAGAGGAGCGAGTAACATGATTGACAATAGGAGGTTTAGCAAGAATTCGGGTTGCAACTTTGTTTCTTCTCACTTTTTCTGAGTCGTGTTTAGAGAAATAGAAGCTGGCAATATTATCTTCGCTTTTCCTGGAAAACGGAATCTCTGATGATTTGGTATGCATTTCCTCCACCAGTCTATCTTCCCATGGCTTGGTTGCCATCCAGCGTTCCAGCCAGCTCCATCCAGGGCTGCTGTTATTCAATGACTGATTCTTGAGGGACAATGCTGACTTGCTTGTTCTTCTACATGGGCTTGCACAATTAGATCTTGATTTCTGAAAGCAAAAAAAGAAACTACTTGATAAACAAATTGTGATGACAACAGTTTTTCTTTAATTTGATTGTCTAGTTGATAACGAGCTCTCGTTGTATAGGGATTCAGAGCTTGGTGTTGAAGAGGAGCGAGTAACATGATTGACAATAGGAGGTTTAGCAAGAATTCGGGTTGCAACTTTGTTTCTTCTCACTTTTTCTGAGTCGTGTTTAGAGAAATAGAAGCTGGCAATATTATCTTCGCTTTTCCTGGAAAACGGAATCTCTGATGATTTGGTATGCATTTCCTCCACCAGTCTATCTTCCCATGGCTTGGTTGCCATCCAGCGTTCCAGCCAGCTCCATCCAGGGCTGCTGTTATTCAATGACTGATTCTTGAGGGACAATGCTGACTTGCTTGTTCTTCTACATGGGCTTGCACAATTAGATCTTGATTTCTGAAAGCAAAAAAAGAAACTACTTGATAAACAAATTGTGATGACAACAGTTTTTCTTTAATTTGATTGTCTAGTTCATACACATAAAGAAATATACAGGATATATTTAGCCTTCCCAGCTTCATTACCTGTTGAGAGAGGGAGTATGCAATTGCTCTCTCCCTCTTAATGGCTCCTTCTGTTCTCATTTGTAACTTTTTCTTGACCTTATCCACTGTTCCTGGACTATCACACCATCGTTTCTGACAGAATAAATTTCAAGAATAGCTAGATTCAGATTAAATTTAGTTTGTATCAAATCGTATACAACATATTCTAATGAAAGAAAACAGAAGTAAAGGTAAAAGTTAATGTGATACCTCCGCCTGCTTGATGGGATCAGCTTGGCACATGCACTCATTCAACACGTTCTGTGCTTGAGCTTCAGCCATGCTCGCAGTTTGAGCCCTTACTCGAGCCTGAACCCGAACAAGAGCTTGCATACACCTCAGTGTCACAGCAGCTTGCTTTCGGACTTTCCGACCACGAAATATAGCTTGAAGCCTCACTACTGCTTTCAGAGCCCTCGTAGCCCTTCTTGCCTGCAATTATCCAAACAAGCCTTCGTTACCTAAACAGAATTTTCCCAAGCAATCGCACCACACTTTTCACCCAAAAGCAACCAAATAATCAAAGAAAAAGAAAACATCGAATTAAAGAATTACAATGTAAGCAGAAAATTTGTATGGTCATGAAATCAACAATAATCATGTGATTGTGGAGGCAATAAAGAATGTGATAGCTTTACAACTGAGCAGCAACATTACGCATTACAATTACAAACAACAACAAAATGGTTACATCACGCTTATTTGAGATGAGTTTGCTCAAGAAAATTTTTTTAAGACACCAGATTGAACACTAGAACACTTTGGTTCAGTTGTTCAAGAATCAAATTTCATCCGTTGTAATTTCTCCATTGAAGTATCTCAAAAAAAAAAAACCAGAAACTCTTCAAATGGTCATCACCGATCAGATCCAGTTCAAGAATCAGAAATTAACCTCTCCTTTTGCTTCTTTGTTTGTTATTCTTGGTCAACTTTTAATATTTATTCAGAGACATGAAATTGAAAACAGGTGCTAAATCTACAGAACTCAAGAAAACACAAAACCTATTTTGACAAAAACCTTGAAATCTCACAATTTGTAACCAAAAACAGAGAAGTTGAAGGAACCCATTTTACCAATAAGCCTCGAAAAGCAGTTTGGATCCGAATAGCGGCCCATTCTTGCTTAACCATCATGAAATCTCTAGTTGGAGCTCTGACAACAGTAGCCATGGCAGCAGTGAAGGCATCATCGGCTACAAGGGAAGAATCAGACGATTCTGACGAAGCCACATGGACCCTTTTCGAGCCCTTGATTGACGTTTGTATATACCCTTCTGACGGGCTCCTCCATAGCCTCCATTTCTTTTTGTTTCCCTTGTTATCCTTCTGTTTTCCCATAAAAAAAAAAAAAAGAAAGAGAAACGCATAAAAAAACAAAACAAAAGGCAGCATAAGGTTCTTTCTTCAAAAGAAGATTACCTGGTCTGTCGTTGTTAGGGGATTTTTTAGAGTGATTAATGATTTGAGCCAATTCCCTGAAGCACCCATTTTTGGAGAAGAGATGAAGATTGAGGAGGTTAGAGGGGTTTATGTCTGTGGTTGGGGGTGGTAGGAGGAGGATGTGATTTTAAATAAGAGAGCCGTTTGAATTTTGAAATTTTGAATAAAGGAATGTAACGGATACATGGACTTTTTGCCGCTCCACGTTATACGAAGAAGAAGAAGTAGAGGAGGTTGTAGGCTTGTATGTAGCAGCAGTCTTAACTGGTTTGTTTTTTAAACATGGGATCAATTAAGGTGTTATTTAGCTGTGCTTTTTTATTTTTTTTCATGGAAAAATATTAATTAATATTTTTTTTATTTTTTCAATGCTGTAATATCAATAATAAAAATTAAAAGAAAAAAATTATATTAATTTATTTTCAATCAAAAATTTAAAAAAACAATCTCCACCGTAGTTCTAAATATATATACTAAAATCTTGTTTGGAAACGCTATTGGTTGTATGTTTTTAAATATTTAATTTTTTTTAAAATTAGTTTTTTATATGATAAAATTAAAAATAAATTTTAAAAAATTAAATAATATTATTTAAATTTATTTCCGAGTAAAAAATATTTTAGAAAATAAATACTATCGCAATACTACACATTAAACTTTTAAAATGAAATAATTTTGTGTTATCAATGGGTTTTATGTTTGTTTTTGAACTTAAATTTCCGTTCCTTATTGTTTAGTACTGTAAAAGATAAAAGACTTTATAAGAAAAATATGCTTATGAGAAGAAAAGAAACTGAGTTTGAAAGGTGTTTAATTAATTAATTAGATGCATAATTAATACATTTCTTCATTAAATATCACGTGCATTGTTTGCTTAGATTTGATGCACGATGAAATAAATTTTTGATGAATAATTACAAAAATCTAAAGGATATATGGGAAAACATTGTGTCCGTTTGTGAATCGTTTTTTTTTATTTTAAACTGTTCTCGTTTAATATTTGATTGCTTTCCACCGATACAAGCCTCTTTTTTTCCTATACTGCAGGAAAACCCTGATAATATCTTACCGACTGTGAACGTTGTCTTCTTTATTTTTTGAAAGCAAACTGTGGGAATATCTATTCTCAGCAAACCCTAGAAATAAGTAATTATAATTTATTATTTTTGGAGGTAAATCAGTAGCTGGGATTTATCAGAACACGATAGGAAGGCGGAAGAAGCTCTTGATTTGCAGAAATAGGAAATTAATTCAGAGGAGTGTCCAAATAAAGTTAATGGGAAAGATTAATATTTATGAAACAAACCATAACTATTACACAAAGAGACAGCTCCCTTTTCGTTCCCAGCAGAAGATGGAAATGCATGCATAACTGGTCTTGAGAGCTGAAGATTAATGATTTGTAAGAACATGGGTGCATGCAGCAGCTAGCTGATCAAAGCAGCGACATTGTTAGAAATAATAATAATAATAAAGGAAGAAGATAAGTAGGGAGATCTTATATTACGTAATCTCAAATGCGAGGAAGTGCTTATAGACTTGGACCTTAAGGTAAGTAATTATATAGTGTGTGCATAATTCAAGAGATTCAAACAATAATTACATAATTAATACATTGCATGTAACTACTTAAAGGGCTCTTTAAATAGGCTTTAAAATTAATTCCATTGCTCCTCTTCAATTTTGAAAGACTCAAAACTTTAAAAACTTGGATTCCATGATGGTGAATTATTTTGTCATGATTGTTGCCCGATTTTCTTCTCTTATTGATGACAAAAAATTTCAGTGATTTCTCCCTAGCTCTCTCAGCTTTTAGCTTGTCGATCATTTCCATTAGAACTCTATTAG
This sequence comes from Populus ilicifolia, assembly GCA_015708895.1. NCBI lineage: Eukaryota > Viridiplantae > Streptophyta > Magnoliopsida > Malpighiales > Salicaceae > Populus > Populus ilicifolia. Next base: position 91,054 of record SRLM01000669.1, read on the forward strand.
ATTCATTACTATAATTTTCATATTTACTGTAAAATTTTTTGTTAGTATTTATACTATTATTTTATTGATAATTAATTTATCTATAAAATTACCAATAAAAATACTTCGTCAATGAATTTTTTATCGGTAATTTTTTATTTATTGATAAGTTTGTTAGTAAAAAAAATATTATTACCAATAGACACGTAAAAAAATTGCTTGCTTCATTTTATAGGTATTTTCCTCAGCAAAATATCGTATGTAATTCCATTGCTAATTATTTTTAAAAAAAATCAATTTTACAAAACTATAAAATAATTAAATTAATATAAATTAACACTCTATAATACTCAAAACGCTTAATAAAAAAAGAAAATCAACTAAAATAAATTTAAAACAAAAAAATAAATTCAACTAAAAATAATTCATACGCAAAAAATAAAGTTTTGATTGCTAAAAATTTAAAAATCCTATAAATAAATCAACTAAAAATTGATCTCATATGAAAAAAAAATCATACAACAACAGTCATATAACTATTAAGAACAAAAACAATTAAAAATAAAATAAAATAAAAAACAAATATAGTGAAAAAAAAACAAAAAACAAAAATCTTTACCTTAAAGTGCAAGTGAAGCTAACAAGAGTAAAGAAAAAAAATCATAAAGTATACCATACCAATTAAAAAAAAAGTGAGAAGAAAAAAAAAGACATACTTGAACATGGAGGAAAAAAAAAGTTAAGGAGAGGAGAAGAGAAAGAAATGGATATTGATATTTTTTATATATTGTGAAGAAGGAGAAGAAGAAAGGAGACGAGTATGTTGTAAAATTATAGATTCTAGACTTCTTATTAGGGCGTTTTACTTATGAGTAATTAAATATTAATATTTTTAATTATTTTGTTGGTGATTTTATCTGTAATATTTAATTTAAATTTTTAATTTATTCAAAAAAATTTAGAAACCACCAAATATCGCCGACTATTTTCAATTCATCGATGATTTTGTCTGTAATATTTAATTTAAAATTTTAATTTAATCTAAATTTTTTATACAACTACCAAATAACATGAATAATTTTTCAATCTATCGGTAATTTTGTTGCTAAAGAATTTGTCTTATTACTTTAGCAATTGTATTTTCTTAATTAAATATGACTTATCTAAGCTATTTTTCTTGTTTGGTGGTTATTGTCATGTTCTCTTCTTGGTCACTATCTATCTTCTCTTTAGGAAGATCTCTCTTATGGGTGATTATTTTTTGTTTGGTTTGATATTTATCAAAAAAAATAATCAAACCTAAATTAAAAAAAAAACTGAAATTGATTCAAACCAACTGGTTTCGATTCAATTTAATTTTTTAGGATAAAAATCGGTTCAAACCAGTTTGGCTTGATTTTTTCTAGTTTGGTTCGATTTTTTTGGTTTGGTTCTATTTTTTTCTAATTTGGCTTGTTTTTTTGTAGTTTTTCAATCTTCATTTGATTCGGTTCTATTTTTTTAGTTTCATGCTTATAAAATCAAACTGAATCAATTGATTTTTTAAAAATTTTAATTAATTTAATTGATTTTTTCACGGTTTAATTTTTTCAATTAATTTTTTTAGTTTTCTCGATTTAATCAATTTTTCAGTGTTTTTGCTCACCCCTAATCTCTCTCTTCTTCGTTTACATGGGTGTGATTTTTCTTGTATCATATATTTTATTAAGTAAAGAGCGGTTAACTTGCAATAAGCCTCTATCTTAGGCTTTTTTTAATCTCTTTTTGATATTTTATCTTAATTCTCCGGTTAGGGGAGATTATATATAATCCTACACCCCTTTTTTTTTTTGATGTCACACGTTCATCTGCTCTAGCTTCACTAGATTTGATACCAAGTTAAAAAGAATAAAGAAAAAAAAGAGTAGAAGAGAAGTAGGGAGCTCTTATATAAGGTGCTCTCAAACAAGAAGAAGTCATTGTAGACTTGATTTAAATCACAATTCTTAACATAAATATTTATATTTTTCAAGGATAACTCAACGGATTGAAAGATTAAATACATCATTAATACACTACATCGAAGAACTTTAAAAAACTATTTGAAAGTACACACACACTCTAGCCTCAAATCTTTAGATTTTATCAGCTGAACAAGTAGCTATTATCAATTCCTGAGTGCGGTCGTTTCAACTGATCATGTCATAATCATGTATGTATGTATGTATATGTATGTATGTATGTATGTTAACCCAAGCTTAATCATAGACCCTAGTAAGGTCACCCTACGTATCTGTCTAGCAAACAAAATTACTCAAAATTTCAGGACACAAGCACGAACGGTTCGAAGCTGGCCGAGGGAACCACTTGCACGTAAATCTTGTCTTGTCTTTATCCCTTCAAGAATGATTAAAGCCAAACACAGTGTAATTTTTTTGTAGCACTACGTTCCAAATTTCAGTTCATTCTCCTGTGCATGCATGCAGAGAGAATGTCGGTGTGGATTCACGCAGGCCTTCACTGCCTCCTGTTTTTTTCCTTGCTCTAGCTTGGTGTCGGGCTGCTGTTGTGGGAGCTGCATCCTTTTAGGTAGCTGTGCTGGAGCTGTTGTAATGCGTCAAGGGGGAGGGGATTTATTCCATATGAGAGTTGGAGAAACACTACAAATACCATGCCACTAACCATTACAGATCAGTCATAAATTTCAAAGAGTTTGACAAAGATTATCCTACTGTATCATTGACTATTATAGAAAGAATCATTAACTACTACTATATCATTGACTATTATACAGAAAGAATCATTAACAGATTAATTCTTTTAAAAAATTATGTAGAGTTGAAAAATATTAAATGACTATACCAGTATTTATTACTAACAAAGCTAATTCTATTGGAAATTTATTGATAATTCTATCAGTAAAAAATACAAATTAAAATATCAAAGTCTCTAGCTTTATCATATCAACTAGTCTTCTTCAGCTCTCTTCTTGTTCTCTCTGTAATTAATTCCTTTTTCTCTTCTCTCTCTATCACCTTTATCACTCTTTCTTTACTTTCATTCTTTTCCTCTCTCACTGCAACCTCGTGTCAGAACCCTCCACAGTAAATAAATCTTCATTCTTTTCCTCTCTCACTCCATCCTCGTGTCAAAACCCTCCCTCCACAGTAGATAAATCTCCAACTCTTCCATTTTTATTTTATTGCCATGTATATGGGTTAATTAAAGTTGTCTTTTTTTTTTTTTTTGCACTCTAACTCTCTTTCCCTATCCCTCCATCAAGATCTGCCTCTTTTTTGATCGTCAACAAGGTCTTTAGCCAGGTAAATCTCCTTCTTCTTACTTTTTTTTTTAATTTTCATTGGGTTTTTGTTTAAATTGTGTGTCGTGTTTTGGTATTAAAAATTATCATGCTTGATAAATGCATTGAGGAAGTTATATCAAACATAAGTTGTTGCTAAAAATTTACTCAATTATTATTTTAGAGGAGTTTAGAAAGTTAGGAAGTTGATCTTGACATTTAATTAGTTAATGTTTGTTGTTTTGATTTTTTTTTATGATTTATAATTGTTGTATGTGGTCCCGTACCATATAATGGTGGGATCACCATATTAATTTTTATTTCTTGATATTCAAATTAAATGGTTTAGGTACTGTTGATTAATACTTAAAAATGTATTTTTATCAACGTTTTATATTATCATTCTATACTTGAAGTATCAATAATTCCTTAACTAAAGCATGTTTTATAATAATATATCTAATAATATAAGATACCTTTAATTTATGATAAATGTTCATTTTAAATACAAGTCTATCACATAAATAAAAAGATTGATCGATGAATTTAAAAAATGAAATTGAAAGGACAAAAGATGGCCAAACTTAGAAAAGAGATGTCGGTGCAATCCAAACCAGAATATTATTCTGTAATTGGGTCATATCTGGAACTGTAGATCTCAGCTTTAGATCTACTTTATATGGGTGGAAAGGTAAGAAATAGACCTACAACTTTCACATGAAGTCCAAGATCTAAAACGGTCATTTTCAAGTTCACATTGGAGCAACAATAAAGAAATCTATTAAATTTGTTAGAACATTCCTAGGACATTCTGGTTTTTATAGAAGGTTTATCAAAGATTTTAATGTAATATCTAAGCCTTTAAATAACCTTTTAATAAAGGATATTATTTTTGAATGGACTAAACACTGTGAAGAAGCCTTTGTAAAAAACTTGCTTACTTGTGCCCCTGTCATTCAACCTCCCAATTAGTCATTACCTTTTGAAATAATGTGTGATGCTAATGATTATGTCATAGGTGCTGTTTTAGGATAAAGAAAAGATAGGAAACCTTATGTGATTTACTATGCAAGTAAAACTTTAAATAGTGCTCAAATGAATTATATCATTCAATCTTCCAATTGGTCATTACCTTTTGAAATAATGTGTGATGCTAATGATTATGTCATAGGTGCTGTTTTAGGACAAAGAAAAGATATGCAACCTTATGTGATTTACTATACAAATAAAACTTTAAATAGTGCTCAAATGAATTATACCACCACTGAAAATGAATTACTTACAGTAGTATTTGCATGTGAAAAATTCAGGTCTTATCTTGTTGGCTCATATGTTGTTGTTTTTAGTGATCATATAGAATTGAAATATCTTCTTTCTAAGAAAGATTCTAGGGCTAGATTGGTACGTTGGATTTTGTTACTTCAAGAATTTGATATCACTATCAAAGAGAAAAAAAAGGCAGTGAAAATATTGTTGCAAATCACTTGTCAAGATTGACAAGAAATTCAAAAACTGACATCACACTAATTGATGACTATTTTCTGAATGAATCTTTACTTTATGTCTCTACAATGCCTTGGTTTGCTAATATTATCAATTTTCTTGTTTCAGGACAATTGCCAGCTCATTGGAGTACCCAAGATAAAAGAAAGTTCCTGAACAAAATGAAGAACTTTTATTGGGATGATCCTTATTTATTCAAATATTATCTTGATCAAATATTTTAAAGATGCATTCTTGACAATGAGGTAAGTAGTGTCATTAAATTTTGTCATTCTAAGGAATGTGAGGTCCATTTCTCATCAAGAAAGACAACTGCAAAAATTTTACAAAGTGAGTTGTATTTGCCCACCATGTTCAAGGACTCACATGCATTCTGCAAGACTTATGAGAATTGTCAAAAGTTGGGATCTATTTCAAAACATCACATGATGCCTTTAAATCATATTTTTATCATTGAGATCTTTGACTATTGGGGTATAGATTTCATGGGCTTATTTCCTCCATCATTTGGTTTCTTATACATATTAGTCGCAGTAGATTATGTTTCAAAATGGATAGAGGCAATTCTAAGTCAAAACAATGATCACAAAACAGTGATAAAATTTTTGAAAGAAAATATTTTGAGTCGATTTGGAGTTCCTCGAGCTATAATAAGTAATGGTGAACACATTTCTATAACAAGTCATTTAAGTCTTTAATGAAGAAATATGGAATTATAAAAAGTTGTCACCCCTTATCACCCTCAAACAAGTGGACAAGTAAAGCTTCCTAATAGGGAGATCGAACATATTTTGGAGAAAACAGTGAACCCTAATAGGAAAAACTGGTCTTTAAGACTTAATGATGCATTTTGGGCTTATCGAATTGCTTATAAAACATCATTAGGTAGGTCACCTTATAGACTAGTCTATGGAAAACCTTGTCACTTGCCTGTGGAACTTGAACATAAAGCTTATTGAGCTATAAAACTTTCAATTCAAATCTAGATGATGCTAGTCAACTGTAAAAATTACAAATAAATAAGGAGTCTTTAGATAATCTTCTATTGACTCTTCAGACGCATCCTAGTAGAGATGTGCATCATGCAATTTATGATTTATGACCACTATTTCATAAAGAACATGCTCGATTTAGTCTTGGAAATCTGACTAAAAAAACTATTTTTGCCAGTTTTTAAGAAAACTAGATGAGAAGCCTATCCTAACCTATAAAGGGTGTTTAAACCGTTCTTGAACGTAAAACTAAGGAAAGATGTGAGCCACAATCACAACTACCTGTACATACACATACTTTTTTAAAAGTAAATAAATAAAGAGAGAGAGTGTGTGTGTAAGACTCCAGCTGCCTACATATAGGTGATATGATTACCTTTCTAATTTCTCATCTATAAAATCCTCTTTTCCTTCCTTTCATTTCTACTCAACTCACACATTCAACAAATACATAAGTGTGTAAAAATGACAAGTTTCTTAGGTCATCATATAAAAAATATTTGTGTTTTTAGTAGATCTAGTCTTGGAAAAGAAAAGGAGTTTTTAGAATCAGCAAATCATCTTGGTCAGGTGCTAGCTAAGAGCAAGATTCATTTAGTGTATGGGGGAGGCAGTTTCAGGTTAATGTGAGGTGTGTCAATACTGCATTTTTAGAAGGTAGTCAAGTTTTAGGGGTTGTACCCGAAGCTTTGGCACAAGGGGACATCATTGGAAAAACAATTGGAGAGGAATTACAAGTCTCCATAATGTTTGCTCGAATAAATACAATGTTTAACCATGTTGATGCCTTCATTGCCTTATCAAGTGGTCTAGGCACATTGGAAGAAATCTTTTATATTTTCTCTTAGGCCCAACTACACATTCACCACAAACTCATAGGTTTGTTAAATGTTAATGGTTATTATGATAAGTTGTTGTCTTTTCTTGATCATGCCGTGGAACAAGAATTTCTAACATCTTCTGCACAACAAATCATAATCTCTGCTGTTACTGCTGAATAATTGATTGACCAACTACAATCTTTCATTCATGTAATTGATCCTTCCATGAGTTGCATAAATTGGTCAACTAAGAAAAGCCATAAAAAGTTTAGATTCGATTTGAGCCTTCATTTGTGAATCTTTGTGCCTAAGAGAATCAAACATTGCACTATCTACATATCAGTATCTGCGACCCGAGTTACTAAGCTCGTAGAGGTGTCTCAACACCAAATGCCCTAAAACCAACTACTTTGGGAGTCTTTAGTTGAAAGCTCGTTACATGGGTTAAAGATGCATAGTGTTTTAAGTTATATGTATATATATTAAAAAATAATAATAAAAAAGACAAAAATAATAATCCTAACCAAGGAAGTTAACCTTAAACATTAGAACCAAAATTTTATTTTCTTCCATGAAAAGCCCCATAATTATGAGTTGATATATTAAGCACAAAAGAAAGGTTTATTAATATCTTGTTAAGAGGTATTGAGCAAATAATTAAATTTAATAAGAGTTTATTTATTTGGATAGACTAATAGAAGTTGAATGATGACTACCTTGCTTTATAGAATTTACAAAGTATTTTTCTATTTTAAAACTTTGGTTACTAGGGAGTAGTAATAAGCTGGTTGGAAGGTGTGACTAATACTTAAAAATGTATTTTTATCAAGGTTTTATATCATCATTCTACACTTGAAGTATTAATAACTCCTTAACTAAAGCATGTTTTATAATAATCTATCTAATAATATAAGATACCTTTAATTTATGGTAAATGTTCATTTGAAATGCATCATTCTACACTTGAAGTATCAATAACTCTTTAATTAAAGCACGTTTTATAATAATATATCTAATAATATAAGATACCTTTAATTTATGGTAAATATTCGTTTTAAATATAGGTCTATCACATAAATTAAAGGATTGATTGATGAATTTTAGAACTGAAATTAAAAGGACAAAAAGATGGCCAAATTTAGAAAAGAGATGTTGATGCAATCCAAACCGAAACATTGTTTGGTAATTGGGGCATATCTAGAGCTGTAGATCTCAGATTTAGGTCTACTTTAAATGGATGGAAAAGTAATACATAGGCTTACAAATTTTATATGGAACCCAAGATCTAAAAAGACTATTTTCAAGTTCAAATTGGAGCAACAACAAAGAAGTCTGAATCTGTCCTCCAACCTGAGCACTGTTCAGTATTTAGGCCATATCCAGAGTTCTAGAATTTGAAATGAACTGAATTGTTTACACAAAAAAGCTGAGATGATTTCCTACAACTTTCATGTTTTCAAGTGGCTTCAATTTTGATGTTATCAATGACGTTTTGGGTAGACAAGAGAAGATAAGGATTGTCACCAACTCAAGAGTTGGCCATCTACTCATCAATTAGTCATCAAATCAATAGTTCCTAATTTTAGCCTATAAAAGGAGGTATTTGCCATGTATTTAGACATCATGGTTTTCAAATCAAGATCATGCTCTTACTTTCTCTCTTTGTATTTTTTATAATGTTTATACTTTACTTTCATTAATATCAAGTTTATGTCTTTCATTTCTTTTCCTTTACTTAGTTAACTCTTATCTTATTTATGTTCTTATTTTGTTTATTTATTTTTCTTTTTTTATTATTTTAGCTAAGTTTATTATGACAAGGTGAAAAGGTTACACAAATGGTGTAAGAATAAGTATAGTGTACTTTTTACTACTTTGCTTGTTAAATGACTAATATTGATTTATATTGTATAACACTTGGTACAACAAATGCTTGACACTTTTTTAGTTCATATTATATGGTATAACCGAACCTGAGCTATGAAAGGAACTTAATTTGTTGTTAACATAAGTTATAATCATAAATACTTGATGAAATTTACAAGTATTAGCATTAATTAAATAAGATGACTAATGTAATCATGTTAACAATCTATAATCTGATTAGAACCTCCTTTATGTGTAGTTTCTAATTGAACAATAAGAATTTATACTATACTTGTTTGACATACCATTAGTGGAACCTCTAACCTTGACATTTGTTATTATCATGAATGCTTGATGACATTTACAAGTATTAGCATTAATTGAATATGATAACTAATGTAATTATGTTAACAATCTATAATTCGATAGAAACCTCCTTTGTTTGTGGTTTCCAATTGAATAATAAGAGTTTATACTATACTTATTTGAAATCCTATTAGTGGAACCTATAACCTTGACATTTGTTATTATCATTGTTTAATCCTTATTCTAATATTTCATCTCAAAGTTCTCATCATCATCTTCTTCTCCTCCTTTTTTTTTATTATTATTATTATTACTACTACTACTACTACTATTCTTGTTGTTAATGTTATTGTTGTTGTTGTTACTATTATTATTGTTGTTGTTGTTATTGTTATTATTGTTGTATTATTGTTATTTATAATTTATACAATTAACCTCCCTATCATTTAACCCTGGTCTTACCGGGTTATTTATTACTTCGACACTTCTATACTTGGGAGAAGACATCAATCTTTTGGTTGTGTCAACTGCAGCGGCAGAATTGAAAAACAGAAGAAAGGAGAAGAAAACAAAGAAAGAAAAGGAGAAAAAAAGGCAGTAAAGCTGTTTGTGTTTTTTTTATTTCCAGCTTGTTCATGTTGGATCACGTTGAGATTTTAACAACAGCTTTTAGACATATAACTCTTCATTCTAAACGGTTGGATCGAAAATTGGTGGTGTGGAAGCTGGCCGTTTTGACAAAAAAGGAGGTTGTTAGTATTGTGAGTTTTTCTCAAATAATTCTCATTTAATCTTGTTATAATGCGAGAATAAGTTGTTCTTAATGATATATATGTTGTATCCTTTAGTTGAATCTGAGGAAGAATGATTGTGAACTCATTATTTGTTGATAGTGGAAGTTTTTACGTGGACTATGATCCTGTGGTTTTTCCCGCATCGAGTTTTCCACGTTAAAAATCTTGGTGTTGATTTTATGATTATTTACATTATATTTGATCATTGTTTAATTCTAATTTTATTGCACAAAGAGGGAAAGAATTGGGACTTGTGAATTGTATTCCACTGAATTGATCCGAGTAAATTAGTGTCTGGTTGTTTCTAGTTTTCCCAACAAAGTGGTATCAAAGCACTGGTTATGTAGATAGAATTTCTTATGCAGTTAAAATAGAAAAGAAAGATTCAAGCATGATAAAGCTTAGTTCCTCAAATTATTTTCTATGAAAAACAATGATGGAGTATCACTTATATTACAATGATTTGGCTTTTTTGATTGAATGTAAAAGAATAAAGCGTGATGATATGGATGATGCAAAATGGAATGGACTAAATAGAAAGGATACTGCTAATGTTAGAAAATGGGTATCTTCTAAGTCCATTAATCATATTTCTCAATAACATGACTACTATGCAATTTGGAAAATGCTAGAAGAAACATTTGCTAAGAAGAGTGCACAAAACAAGGTTTTTGTAATTAGAGACCTTGTGAATTTAAAGTATAAAGATGGTGAAGATGCTTTAGCGCATATAAATGTATTCCAAGGGTTCTTGAATCAGTTGTCATTGATGAATCTGGAGTTAGCCAATGAAATGCAAGCACTAATCCTATTGAGTTCATTGTTAAATAGTTAGGAGACTTTGGTGGTGTCACTTAGCAATTCTACTCTAAATAGAAAGATCATTTTAAAAACAGTGAAGGATTGTATCTTCAATGAAGAGAAGAGGAGGAAAGGCATAAGCACTTTTGAGTCTCATGCACTTATTATAGAAATTCAAGGGAGAAGTCCAAGCAAGTTCTCTCATAGAAAGCAAGATAGAGAATCTAGCAATAGAAAAGGCAAATGAAAGCCAAGAGGAAGATCTCAGTCAAGGAAGGGTTTTAAGTGTTATTATTGTGACAAGCTTGGGCACATGCAAAATTACAAAAAGTATAAAAGATATAAAAAAAAAGTAAAGATGAAGACAAGATGAAAAGAATGGTACAACTGTAGTTGTATTTGATGGTGATGTTGTCATTATTTGTGATGATGGTTGTGTTAATCTTACATGTCAGGATACCACCTAAGTTGCAGATTCAGCAGCTTCTTGGTATGTTACACCCCGACGTGATTTTTACACATCCTACACTACTAAAGACTTTGGTTAGGTTAGGATGGGAAATCAAGGGATGGCTAATGTTGTGGGTATTGGAGATATTTGGTTAGAAACCAATACTGGGTGCAAATTTCTACTCAAAGATGTTAGGCATGTACATGATATATATCTACACTTGATCTCTAAAGGTACTCTTAATGAAGAAGGCTATCACAATTACTTTGGAGATTGTAAATGGAAGTTTTCCAGAAATTCCTTAATTATTGCTAAAAAGAAGAAGATGAGTTTCTACATGTCATAAGTCAAGGTGATCAAAGAGGAGGTGAATGTAATTGAAGATTGCTCTACTGATCTGTGACATAAACGTCTTGGACATTTGAGTGACAAAAGCCTTGGTATCCTTGCCAAGAAAAGTTACCTTCCATTAAAAGGTATGAACTTGAACACATGTACTCATTGTTTAGTTGGCAAACAATACAAAGTTGCATTTCAAATATCACCTTCACATAGAAGATCATATGTTTTTAATTTAGTTCATAATATTGTTTGCTCTATGATTGACAAGTCTCTTAGAGGTGCATTGTACTTTGTTAGTTTTATTGATGATCACTCTAGAAAAATTTGGGCTACTTGTTTGAAATCCAAATATCAAATGCTTGATGTCTTTAAGGATTTCCATGCCAGAGTTGATAGAGAAACTAGTAAAAAGGTTAAATGTATTTGAGCGGACAATAGTGGTGAATACAGGGGTCCTTTTAAGAAGTATTGTAGGGAACATGGTATCAAGTTAAAGAAGACAATTCCTAAGACTCCATACAGAACGGAGTGGTTAAGAGAATGAACATAACCATTATTGAAAGAATTAGATGTATGCTCTCTCATGCAAAGCTGCCTAAGTCCTTTTAAGGAAAGGCAATGAAGACTACAGTTGTCATGATTAACCTTTCTCCATCAGTTCCTCTTGAATTTGATGTTCTAGATAGAGTTTGGAAAGGAAAGGATGTCTCTTATGCACACTTAAGAGTGTTTGGATGCAGGGTATTTGTACATGTTCCTAGAGATGAAAGGTTTAAGCTTGACAGCAAGACAAAACAATGTATTTTATTGGGCTCTGAAGACGATGAGTTTGGCTATAGGTTATGGGATCCAAAGGAGAAGAAAATTATGAGAAGCAGAGATATTATCTTTTTTGAAGATCAAACCATTGAAAACTTTGAACAGAAAAAGAAAATAAAGTTTATTATTTTTATTCCATTTAATTCAACTCCAAAACCTACTCCACTGTTACCTTTGATACCTGCTAATCATGGGTGAGACTTGCAAAATGATGATAATGGTGGTTCTCTTATTGAGCCATTAGTTGGTAATCCTGAATCAACTAATGATGATATTTATGTTATTCTTGAACATATTATGCAGGAAGCTCTAGATGAGCCACAATTGAGAAGGTCAACTAGACCTCGCTAACCTTCCACCAGATATTCTCCTCATGAGTATATGTTGGTCACTGATGGGGGAGAGTTAAAATGCTTTGATGAAGTTATACCATATGAGAAAAAAAATGAGTGGTTGAAAGCAATGCAAGAAGAGATAAAATCCTTGCATGAAAACCGTACCTTTGAGTTAGTGAAACTTCCTAAAGGTAAGAGAGCACTCGAGAACAAATAGGTGTTCAGGTTGAAAATTGATGAACATTACTCACAACCAAGGTACAAGGCAAGATTGGTTATGAAAAGTTTTGGTTAGAAGAAGGGTATTGATTTTAAAGAAATCTTTTCACTAGTGGTCAAAACGTCTTCAATCCAAGTTGTGTTTGGCTTAGCTGCTAGTTTGAAACTTGAAGTTGAACAACTTGATGATTAGTACTCAAAATTACATTTTTATCATGGTTTTATATCATTATTTTGCACTTAAAGTATCAACAACTCCTTAACTAAAGTACGTTTTATAATAATCTATCTAATAATATAAGATACCTTTAATTTGTGGTAAATGTCCATTTTAAATGCAGGCCTATCACATAAATAAAAGGATTGATTGATGACTTTAAGAACTTCAATTGCAAAGGCAAAGAGATGATCAAACTTAGAAAAGAGATGTCGGTGCAATCCAAACCGGAACACTTTTTGGTAATTAGGTCATATCTGAAGCTATAAATATCAGATTTAGGTACTTTATATGGATGGAAAGGTAAGACATAGGCCTACAACTTTTATATGGAGCCTAAGATCTAAAAAGGTCATTTTCAAATCCAAATTATTGTAACAACAAAGAAACCCGAATCTGTCCTTCAGCCCGAGCACTGTTCAGTATTTTGGCCATATCTGGAGTTCTAGAAGTCAAAATGAGCTGAATTGTTTACACAAGAAAGCTGAGACAATTGCCTAGAACTTTCATGTTTTCAAGTGGCTCTAATTTTGACGTCATCAATGACGTTTTGGGCAGACAAGAGAAGATAAGGATTGTCACCAAGTCAAGGGTTGGCCATCTACTCATCAATTAGTCATCAAATCAATAGTTCCCAATTTTGGCCTATAAAAGGAGGCATTTGCCATGCATTTAGGCATCTTGGTGTCCAGATCAAGATCATGCTCTTCTTTTCTCTCTTTGTATTCTTTATGCTTTGTTTTCATTAATATCAAGTTTATGCCTTTCATTTCCTTTGCTTTGCTTTGTTAACTTTTATCTTATTTATGTTCTTATTTTATTTATCTATTTTTTTTTCTTCCATTATGTCTAGCTAAGTTAATTTTATCAAGGTGAAAAGGTTACACTAATGGTGTAAGAATAAGTATGGTATAAACTTAATATGGACTTTAATGTTTAATACTAACATGTTTTATATTTGTTATCTTGTTCACTCTTTAATACTTTGCTTGTTAAATGACTAATCTCGATTTATGTTGTATAACAATTGGTACAACAAATGCTTGGCACTTTCATAGCTCATACTGTATGGTATAACCGACACCTGAGCTATGAAAGGAACTTGATTTGTTGTTAACATAAGTTATAATCATGAATGCTTGATGAAATTTACAAGTATTAGCATTAATTGAATAAGATGACTAATGTAATCATGTTAACAATTTATAATATGATTGGAACCTCCCTTGTGTGGATTCCAAGTGAACAATAAGAGTTTATACTATACTTGTTTGACATACTATTAGTGGAACCTCTAACCTTGACCTTTGTTATTATCATTGTTTAATCCTTACTTTAATATTTCATCTCAAAGTTGTCACCTTTTTCTTCTTCTTTATTATTGTTGTTGTTGTTGTTGTTGTTGTTGTTGTTGTTATTATTATTATTATTATTATTATTATTATTAGTACTACTACTATTATTATTAGTATTATTATTACTACTATTATTGTTGTTGTTATTGTTACTATTTTTGTTGTTTATAATTGTTGTTTATAATTTGTACAATTAACCTCCTTATGGTTCGACCCCGGTCTTGCCGGGTTATTTATTACTTCGACACTCCTACACTTGGGAGAAGACATCAATCTTTTCATCATGTCACTTGACGTGAAAATTGCCTTTCTTCATGGTGATTTAGATGAGAAAATCTACATGGAGCAGCCTGAAAAGTTTGAAGTAAAAGTCAAAAAGCAGCTAGTTTGTAAGTTGAAAAGGAGCTTATATGGGTTAAAGCAAGCTCCAAGATAATGAGACAAAAGGTTTGATTCTTTCATGGTGAATCATGGTTATGACAAGACCATTTCTAATCATTGTGTATTTATGAAAAGGTTTCTAGATGGAAATTTTATTATTCTCTTATTATATGTGAATGATATGTTGATTGTTGGCCATAATGCTAGGAAGATTCAGATGTTGAAGGAAGAGTTGAGCAAATCTTTTGCAATGAAAGACTTAGGACCAGCAAAACAAATTCTTGGCATGAAGATTAGACGTGACAGGAAGAAGGGGAAACTTTGGCTATCTCAAGAGAGATATGTTCAAAAGGTACTTAAAAGATTCAACATGAGCAACTCCAAACATATTTGTTCTCCACTTGCAAGCCACTTTAAACTAAATTCTAAGCAGTGTCCTTCAAGTGATGAAGAAAAAGATGAGATGAAAAAGGTTCCTTATGCATCCGTAGTTGGTAATTTAATGTATGTCATGGTTTGCACAAGGCCGGATATATCTCATGCAGTTAATGTGATTAGTCGGTTCCTCTCCAATCCTAGTAAAGAACACTAGTCAGTAGTGAAATGGATACTCGGGTATCTCAAATGTACTTCTAGTTTCAACTTATGTTTTGGTAATGATAAGTCTGCGTTAGATGGATACACAGATGCAGATATGGTTGGTGATGTTGATTCTAGAAAGTCCACACCAGGATACTTGATGAAGTTTGCAAGGGGAGCAGTCTCGTGGCAATCAAGATTGCAAAAATATATTGCATTATCCACTACAAAGGTTGAATACATTGTTCTTACTAAAAGGGGCAAAGAGTTGTTATGGATGAAGAAGTTCTTGCATGAACTTGGCCTAGTTTAAGAGAACTTTGATAGTCAAAATTCTTGCACTATGATAGTCAAAGTGCAATCCATCTCAGTAAGCATCCTACCTTTCACTCTCGATTAAAGCATATTGAGGTTAGATATCAATGAATTTGAGATGTTATGGAGATGAAGTCGTTTGTTGTTGAGAAGATCCATACTGATAACAACGTGTCAAACATGATGAGCAAACCTCTACAGAAAAAGAAGTTTGAGTTTTGCAAAAGGGAAGCAGGCTTGTCAGAGCCTCCTAAATTGAATTTTACATGTTAATCGTCAGTATGCTGAATTCCTCACATGGTGCGTAAGGGGGAGATTTGTTGTGTGTGGTCCTGCACCATATAATGGTGGGACCACCACATTAATTTTTATCTCTTGGTATTCAAATTAAATGGTTTGAGTACTATAGCGGCAAAATTAAAAAACAAAAGAACGGAGAAGAAAACCAAGAGAGAAAAGGAGAAGAAGCAGCAAAGCAGCTTGTGTTCTTTCTTTGATTTCTAGCTCGTTCATAGTTGGATCGGGTTGAGATTTTGACAGCAGCTTCTAGACACGTAACTCTTCATTCTGAACAGTCGGATCAAAAATTGGTGGTGTGGAAGTTAGCCTTTTTGATAGAAAACAGGGTTGTCAGTATTATGAGTTTTTCTCAAATAATTTCTCTTTAATCTTGTTGTAATCAGAGAATAAGTTATTCTTGATAATATTTATGTTGTTTCCCTTAGTTGAATCAAAAGAAGAATGATTGTGAATCTATTATTTGTTGATAATGAAAGTTTTTAGGTGGACTATGCTCCCGTGGTTTTTCCCGCATCGGGTTTTCCACGTTAAAAATATTGGTGTTGATTTTGTGATTATTTGCATTATATTTGGTCATTGTTTAATTCTGATTTTACTACACAAAAAGGGAAAGAATTGAGATTTGTGAATTGTGAACTGTATTCCGCTGAATTGATCCGGGTAAATTGGTGTTTGATTGTTCCTAATTTTTCCTATAATAATGATGCTGAATAAGTTATATTAAACTAGTATGTAAAATAGAGAATTTAATTATACGAGTTTGGAAAATTTACATGATGAGTTTAGTTGATTGTGTTTGCACTAAATTGTTAGTATAGATTGATTTCAAATACATCTATTTATGAACCTTACTCGAAAAGTATAGCATGAAAGTAAGTTAACATACACATGTATAATTGAATATTTGCATTTCAAAATTAATTTGTGTTGGAATCTTGATTTCTATTAAAAAAAAATTAATTTAAAACTTGAATATTTAGCTAAGATATTAAAAATAATTTTATATTAATCTCTAATAAATCCTTTCAAGTCAAAACCTTTTAGACTTAAATGTTACATTGATCCACTATTTTTAGGTGATGAATTTTTTAGATTTGATCTTATTGCAATTCTACCAATAAAACTCTGATATCATATTAAATAATTATATTAAATTAAAATTTTAGATTTGTATGCAATATTCTAAGAATGATTTTATACTGACTCTCTAATTATTTTGGATTTTTCTTATTTAAAATAACATGTTTTCAAAATATAATTTCTTTTATCACACATAAAATTTAAAATAATATTTTTACAATATACCATCAAAGTTAAAACAAAATTTTAAAAAACTTGAAGTGTTAAGCTCTTTTAGGTTCGTTATAATTGAATATATTGTCTAGTGTTGAGGTAAATAGAAGTACGGACTCAAACTATATATAACCTTAGACTTTAGTCTTGTTCTTGTCTTTCCTAGAATTGTGTCAAGATCCATCATAATTACACTCGAGTCTCTGCTAAAGATTATTGAGATCCCAGCTAGTTTCTCAGTTACAAATAAAGAGGGAGGATCTATCATTGATTTTGAAACCATCAATTAGTGATAGCTTAATGCATATTTTATAGGAAGATTATTCTTTCCTAATTAAATTATCTTCAAAAACATATCATCATTCAACGAATGATCAGTTGAAGTTTTTATTGAGCATTTCCGTCATGGAGTAAATAAATAAATACAAGTAAGAAGAATGAACCTTTTTCTTAAAGATTAATAGTCTAAGCAATCCCTAAAGATGAATTACAAGTAAGAAGAATTTACTAATTAATGAATATATTTTATATTGAATAAATAAACAAAAGAATTAAAATATAAAGTTGAGAATCAACATCCCTAAGAATTAAATTTCTTGAAAGAAACCCAACTAATTACTAAATTCAATGTTAAAATTATATTTTATTAGGAAATGGGCTATGTCTTGATCCCCTGGAATTGTGGTTGTGCTTGGTTTTCTCCAACTCTGCTTTTCCATCTGCATGCAGAAGGCTTGCCCAATTACAACACCAGTGCCCCTCTATCTTCTCCATTTGTGTAATTTGCAATGAAAATGGAAGCAACATCTCCACCGTCACTTTGGGAAGAACTATTTTCGGTGTAAATGGAACATCGATTCTGTCCATTACTCTCGTTATCATCAAAACTAGCATTGGAAGGTGGGATGTCGTCGTCTATGGGACACTTCTGCGAAGGCAAATTACGAAGAGTTAGATGCATATTTCGTGCTTAATTGCTATATGAATGGAGAATGTTTACCTTAACATTTGTTAGGTCTACAAGCTGCTCCTCTAAGAAACTAATAAACTCCTGGAAATTCTCTTCTGGTGGGCGATAATGACCGCTGTAGGTCCATACAGCCTAATCAAACAACATGGAGGAATTTATTTTCTCTTTCATTTTTTGCGTGAATATGACAAGGAATGAGGAATATGGAACTCTTATATGTGCATCCAACGTACACACACACACACACACACACATATACCTCTAGAAACCCACTACGCGCAACCAATCTGCCAGCAGCAATGGCAGCACCACCAGATAAAAAACTAGAGTGCTGAAATAAGCCTTTCTGCTTCTTCCCTACATACAACTTTCCGGACGCACTAAGAACAAATATCCATTTGTTGCCATCAAAAGTGTCCACAGGTCGCCTACTTTTTTTGTAAATAAGCTTCTCAGCCTCAACAATCACTTCATATTCTTCCCTCTCTTGCTGCAAGAGAATAAATAATCCATTGTGATATATATATATATATATAAAAATTAAACTTGAAAGCATATTCAAGTTTATTTGCAATACATGTAATAAGAACAGTGACAATTGTTTAGGTATCCTTTTAGAACTTGTAAATAAATAAATTACTCTTTTTGAGTTGTATCATGCATACCCTATGCTTTCCAAGTTTATGATTGGTAATGTTATTTGATTTCTAAAGGAAATTCAAATAGAGCTGACTATATAAGGATTGATTTAGAAAGATGCTTCCAAATATTTAAAAAAAAAAAGAGTTATGTCAAAAAATTATCTCACACACAAAAAATTAAGACATTCAATAAAATTACAAGATATAATTTATATTAAAATATAATTTATATTATTTTTTAACATATCCTTTCAAATAAGAGTTATTTAAGTTTAAATCTTATACAGATTAATAACACTTTGTATTTAATTTTTATCAAGTAAAATAATAATAATAAAATTTAAACTCGTAATTATTTTATTATAAAAATTCTGATATTATATAAAATAAACATATTATTAAAAATTTTAAACTGTTAAATAAAAATTTAATATATAATTTATATAATTTTATAATAAGTTCAATTAATTTATTATTAGTCCATTTATTTTTGACATATATTTTGATAATTTAATTTTTTCATGGAATATAATCATGAACAATTTATGAACTCTAATTAATGCATGTGTCCATATCTTGCTCGTTTTTTGTTTGATATTTGAAAAATCGGAATAGAATTTATTTATTTATTTTTCTTAGAAAGGAAAGGAAGATTATTTTAAAAAAGAAATTAAATTTTTTAGTGTGAGTTTGGCGCTAAAAATTAATTAAATACAAAGAGACGCTCTACCTTTCCAAGATATTTAACGCGTTGACACTGTAGTTGGGTCCTGGAACATGCGGCAAGGTTTACTCCTTTCCCATCTCCGATATCCAACCTTAAGTAATCCGTTTTCACGAAGAAGTTACTTAGAAATGACACTAAAATAAATAAAAAACAAAAAATTTCTCTTTTTTTTCCTCACCAATACAAGAAAGGTTGCGAGCTATCACTATGAAACCAGACATTGTAGTAAAAGTGCAAGTTTCTTCCGTAGCGATGTCTTGGATCAATCTGCAACACCACAGCAATGTACGTAGTGCAGCTTTTATCATGGATCTATATTTATTTGGAATTAATTAAGTATATATTTAGATAAATGAAATTATATATATAATGTGGACTTAATTACTGCTTCAAGCCACTGTGTGAAATCTAATTTCCGAGCCTTCTTGCTCTTCGACAAACCCTTCCCGACCTGCAACAACAGCAATAAACACAGACTAATCAATGATCTTTCTTAATTTTGGATTAAAAGTTTTGTTTATTATAATGAAACAAAGCCATGCAGAAGGTAGCTAAACTACTTGCCGTAGCAACCATCTTAAAGACTATACAGAGTATATTTGTTTTTGTATTTAAAAAATAATTCAAAATTTTTGAAGTTTTGTTCTTAATTTAAATTATTTTTTTATAATTTATATCATTTTATATGTTGAAGTAAAAATAAATTTTAAATAAAAAAATAATTGTGGCTGTAATATATACCTTGGCTGCCCTGATCCGAGCCCGTGCCCATCGTGAAACAGCGGTTTCTGACCTTTTCGAGTTGTAGAATGATATCGAGCACCGTCGAAGGGCTGCAAAATCTAAAGCTTTCCACCTGAGAATAATGAAAATATAAATGGGAGTTAATGATGATTACTATAAATACTTATTATGGTATTAATTGAAATTAACGTATATCCAAAGTACTTGATCTAAAGCAAATTAAGTTACATATATAATTCTAGCTACATCGGACTAATTACCACAGCTCTTCCACAACAACAGCACAACCAGCAAGGTTTCTACGAGTCCGGTAAGTCTTGTAAGCTTTTTGTAACTTGGTTGCAGCAGCATCAAGCCCCCTAAAATGACCAGCTGATGAAACTGCGCTGCGATCCAGTACCTTGCTGACCAAATCAAAGCTCCTTCCCTTCATAACCATGAATGCTTGGAGATTTGGCTTTGCTGGCTTCTTGATCTTCTTGAAAAATATATATAGATATTCCTCTGTGACACAATCAGATTAATCAACTATACTTCTGGAAAAATCCCTCTTCTTGAAGCTTATGGTCCCCAGTATTTCTTAAGGATGATCATCCCATAATCATGAACAAAGTTTTGTTGTTAGCACAAGAAATGATAAAGAAATGCATGCAGAATCTCATAATCGTGAACAAAGTTTTCTAACTATTCAGTAAATTAATCAACTACGTACCTACCGTACAAATATTCTTCCTTGATGTCCGAGTTCTTATGATTTGAGACCAAGAACTTCCCTCGTATATTTATACCACCGAACTCTTTGCGTGAAACAAAAGGAAGTTTAGCGGCTAGGAAAACGATTTTTTTCCGAGAACTCACCCTAGAATACGCAATGGACAAAGACTGCCGGCTAAGAACTAAAGAAAAAATGAGAATATTTTCGTAACTTTACATGCAAATAGTGTACCTTGAGTTGAACTTGGGAAAAAAAATATTGTGAATTGAAAGTACAACCATTACGTCCTTGAAAGGTTTGAATTTTTCTGCTCAAAAAAAAAAAGAAAAGAAAAGGGCAAGGTTTGAATTCCTCTGACCACAAAAAAAAAAAAAACTAAGTAAAGGAAAGGTTTGCATTTTAAAGCTAGGGTTCAAACTCTTCCAGACTTTATATGCTTACTTTAATTGGTTATGAAAAATAAACATTGAAAATGGTTAGAAGCACCTAATTAAACCCAAAAAGAATTAATATATGTTTTCATTAGTCGCCTTCATTCTTGATGTGATTTTCTAAAGAATTAATGATCATTAGGTGTTCAAGATTTATAGTCTATTTCTTTTAATTAATAAAATTAAGCATAATTATCCAGGTTTTAAGTTAAACAAACTTTTAATTAAAATAATGTGTTAAAGAGTGTATGAAATTATTCTAAAAATCTTATTCAATACTTCAAAGCTTTGGATTTGGATGTATCGGTGCAAATAAACATTATTAACAAAATTATCATACACAATTAGTGAAAATATTTTCTTAAGTTTATGTTTTTTTTAATTAACATGGTTATTCAGGTTAATTTGTTTATATTTCAATTAATTTTATGAATTTTAAAATTAACTATCATATAAATTTCTAGTAATTCTAAAATTTATAAGACTCGAATTAATAATTTTTAAAAATCAAACCTGATCAATTAAATTATACCATTCTAAATTAAATTTATACATTTTATTTGTTTGTAGAAATGATAGGTTTATTTGTTTGTAGAAATGATAGGGTGATAAACCATATCAGCAATATTTGACTAATAATCTTGATTTTTTTTTGTTTTGAGTTAATTAGGTTATTTTTTAATATAATATTTTTCATCCACATATTTCCCTCTTATTTGTGTTTTTTTTTACAAATATTTCTTTTTTTTCCTTAACGTTATGTACTAAAATGTGATGAAAATAAAATTTTATATTAAAAATATAAATTTTTCAAACTAAAAAGATAAAAAAATTTAAAATTTCACAGCCTAAAATCTTTAAAAAGAAGAAAAATAAATAATTCTTAAATAAAAAAAATAATAAATTATTGCTAATTGTCAAATTTATTCCCTTAGTTAAGTTTTTGAATGTAATAAAATAAGATTAAATTTTCTTTAATGGAACATCAAGCAACCAAATGTCATAAGGTTTAAATTTCACCACTATGAATTTATATAAAATTACCTTAAACAAATTATCAAGTCTAAATTTTCACTCCTTCAAGAATGTGTTTATTTTTGTATTTAAAAAACACTTTTAATTTTTTTTAATTTTTTTGCTTTAAATTAATTATTTTATAATTTAAAATTATTTTTATGTTATGATGCATTTTAAATAAAAATTATTTTTAAAAATAATCACTACTATAATTAAATACTAGCTCAATTGTTTTGCATTGTACAATGAAAATAAACTTAAAATATATTTATTTTATTTTATTTTTTTAACCGATCAATATAATAGAAGTTGTGTTCATGTGAATTTGTATAATGTTAGAAAGTAGGGTAACAATTATTTTTTAAAATATTTTTTATTTAAAAATAAATTAAAATAATATTTTAAAAAAATTATTTTTGATATTAATATATTAAAATAATTTAAAAAAATAAAAAACTAATTTGAAGTAAAAAATAAAAAAAAATTAATTTTAAAAAAAATATTCTTAAAACTTTAGAAAAAATGCCCATAATTGACGTTAATTGATGGAATTGATAACTTTGACCAAAGTCTGCTTAAAACATGGTTCACGATAGGTCCTTAGGTTATTGATAACTTCTCTTTTCATTCACGGTACTTTTTGCAATTTCCAAAGCTGTTCAACAGTCATTTCAGTACACGTTGTCAAGGAAGACACGCAAGGTCAAATGTATTTTTGCTTGTTCCTCCAAACACGTGTATTGGATTTGTTAAATGAATAAATAACAAATCCAATATCACCTAGATAATGACATGGCTAGCTTTGTTTTATTGAAGTGGTCAGGCCATGCAACATCAATGATAATTCATGATTATTTTAAAAT
The DNA here is from genome assembly GCA_015708895.1 of Populus ilicifolia. NCBI lineage: Eukaryota > Viridiplantae > Streptophyta > Magnoliopsida > Malpighiales > Salicaceae > Populus > Populus ilicifolia. Next base: position 114,110 of record SRLM01000669.1, read on the forward strand.
ATTTTTGTTTGAAAATAATTTTTTTATTTTTTAAAAAATTATTTTAACACCATCATATAAATTATTAAAAAATATAAAATAATTAATTTCAAGCATAAAAATTTTTAATTTTTTATGAATTGTTGTTTGGAACACAATTATAAATAGCACAAAGAAAACTTAATTTATTAATATAATTAGAATGTGTTTAAAAATATGGTTATAGTTCCATTCAAAAAAAATTATTTAGAAATACATTAAATTAATTTTTTTATTTTAAAAAAATTATTTTTAATATCATTACATCAAAACAATTAAAAAATATAAAATAAATTAACTTTAAATAACAATATTTTAAATTTTAACAAATCATAGTTTAAATCATGTTTTCAAACCGTCCTAGAAAAGCTTTTGGATTGTGGGTTAGGACATAAGCACGGTGTGAATAAAAATTTAATAATAACATGATTGATTTTAAATCCCTAGTTTAAACTAACATATTTAAAGGAGTTAAAGAATTATTTTAATTTAATAATTTAAATTATTATATGAGATTTTAAAATATAATTTATATTATTTTTAATATATTATTTTAATTAAAAAATTTATGCTTGAAATTTAAAATTTGCATAGACTTATATTAGCTTATGCTTAATTTTTATCAAATAAATAAAAAATATAAAATGTAAACTCATAATCACTTAGTTATTAAAATTTTAATATTATATCAGAAAATTATTTTAATTTAATAATTTAAATTATTAAATAAGATTTTATAATATAATTTATATTAATTTTTTAATAAAAATAAAATAAAGGACCGGAATGCAATCAAAATAAGATCTTTTGTCCTTNTAAATCGATGGATCTCTGCTGCGTGAGGCGTGTCTTCCCGGCTGAGAGGGACTGTAGGGTATGTCACCTCCGTTTTTTGTTCAGCCATTTTTCCTTTTTTATTCTAAGAAAGCTATGGAGGTTGTTGTTCAGGTTTTTCTTGGCTTCTGGGTTCTTAAGGACCTGCTAATGCTAAGAGATCTCATTAGCTTTTAAAGGATGCAGAATCTTTAAAGTTTACTTAAGGAGTGCAATTATGTTATAATAATGAGTTTAACCGGTAGAAGTAACGAGGTAAAGATGAAAATTGTATGTTTGATAATTAGTGTTTAAATATATATTTTTATTAAAGATTTTTATTATTATTTTATATTTAAAGTATTAATAACTTTTTTAATTAGATAATATTTTATAATAACAAGTTTAATAATATAAGATACTTTTAATTTATAATAAATATTTATTTTAAATGCATCTTGATCAAGTAATTGATTAATGAGTTTAACTATTAAAATTGAAAAGATAAAAAGATACATAAACTTAAAAAAGAGATGTTAGTTGAATTCAAATTGAAATATCATTTGGTTATTGGATCATAACAGGAGTTATAGAACTTGGATTTAAGTATAATTTATATGAATAAAAAACTAAGACATATGCTTAAAACTTTCATAAAAAGTCTAAGATTCAAAAAGACTGTTTTCAAGTTCAAATTATAGTAACAACATAGAAGTCAAAATCTATTCTCTAACCTAGAAATTATTAAATGTTAAGCCTATATCTTAAATTCTAGAAGTTCATATAACCTCATTCTTGTTTTATTAAAAAGCTAATATAATTTTTAGAATTTTTATAAAAATTATATATTCAAATTCTGATGTTAGCAATGATATTTTTAGTAAAAAAAGAGAAGAATTGTCACTAATTTAATAGGTGGCAACCTACTCAATAATTAATCATTAAATCAATAGTTTTGAATTTTGGCTTATAAAAGTAGGTGTTTGTCATGCATTTAGACCTCTTAGTTTTTAGATCAAAATCTTGCTCTTGCTCTTACTCTTTCTTTCTTTTTTGTAATATTCAAATTTTATTTCATGTTATATTTTTTTAATTTTTTGTTTATACTTTTAATTTCCTTTACTATACTTATATAATTATGTTCTTATCTTATTTATCTATATTTCTCTTATTCATAATGTTCAGCTAATTTTATTATATCAAGGTAAAAAGGTTACACTAATGGTGTAAAAATCAATATAGTATAAACTCAATATGTACTTTAATGTTTGATACTAATATATTTTGTATTTATCATCTTACTCATTCTTAATACCTTACTTGTTAAATGGTTAATCTAGATTTATGTCGAACAACTCTTGATGCAACAAATAATTGATATTTTCATAGTCCAATTGTAATGTATAATTGATATCTATGATATGAAATTAACTTGATTTGTTGTTAATATAAATTATCACCATGAATGTCTAACAACATTTACAAGTATTGGTATTACTTAAATAAGATAATTAATAAAATCATATTAATAAATTATAATCTGATTGGAATCTCTTTTTTACGTGGTTTTTAGTTGAATAAAAAAATTATATTATATTTCATTTAAAATATTATTATTGGATCCTTTAACCTAACCTTGATAATTGTTTTATATTTTTTTTAAATCCTTACATCAATATCATATCTCAAAGTTGACTTTAACTTCTTTTCTGTTATTATCTATTTTTTTTATTTGTAGTTTGTACAGTTAATCTCCCTGTGGTTCAACCCTAATCTTGTCGGTTTATTTATTATTTTAACACTCAACACTTAAGAGAAGACATCAAATCTTTGATTGTGTCATTCGTTAACAGTAACAGTAATAAAATGAACAAGTAAAGCATCATGTAGAGTATCATTTTACAAGGAGTTGTAAAAATTATCAATTAGTATTAAAATTATTAAATTGCTATCTATTTGATGATTTGTTTATAAAAGTTTGTGAAACTAAAAAAAATAAAATGAACAAGAAATAATTAAAAGATGTTGAAATCAAGTCTAACAAATTCTAAGATTTCTAATTTCATCATAATTAATCTGAATGTTTCAATTGAATTAATCCTATCAAAAAAAATTATTATTGTTGATAATTAGGTTTTACTAATTAAATTATTAATTTCTCTCAAGCTTCTAAGATTTCCATTATTTTTTATAAATTATTAAAAATTATAAACTTGTCAAAATTTATTAGGATTATACAACTTCCATAGTTATCTTTGTCTTATAGATTTTTTATAGTATTTTAAATAATAACAAGAATAATTATTATTTTTTTATCTTAAACTGAATTCTAAATTATGTAAACAATGATTGAGCATACACAAGTATGAAGTTCAGAATGAAATACTAAACAAATACTAAATCAATTCAATCAAAAAAATATTTATATAATCATAGTTAGATTACATAAAAAAGAATCCCAGATTAAAAACCTATTTCATAACTAAATAAAAAATTGATAAAATGTATATCACTAAAAAATATAAAAAAATAAGAGAGCATGATGTCTTGAAGAGATTGTTGTTCTTAGCATTTTTCTTTTTCAGTTCTAATTACTTTTGTTTTTAAATGTTACCTCCTCTTTCTGGTGGTTCTCTTGTGGTGTGTTTAGGGTATAAAAATTGTATCTTGGTTGCTTTCTAAAGGTTTTTATAATTGGTTTTATCCTTTAAAATAAAAAAAATTATTTTTTTATTTTATCACGGATTTTGACTTTATATATATATATATGTGGTTAATTATAGACTAGATAACATTTCTTTCCATTGAAACTGGTCTTGTAATTTTTTGACATCTAAAACACAAGATAAAAGATCAAAAATCAAGATGGTATATGGGTCACAGGGATTTCAAGTCTGACTGAGGCTCCCCTGAATAATTTTGTCAAGGCTTTAAGTTGTAGATTAGCAGTGCAACATCCACGCTTACAGCAAAGTTCTTCACCCATTTCGTGAATTTGGTTTCTTCTCTGTGAACACGGCTCACTCAAACCATCCATTCCCTAGCAAGCACTCTGTTGAAGCAAGAGGTGATAAACTGGCTTTGATCAGCGTTGTTGAATGCAGAACTGAATAGAAAAGTCTTTTTTTTTTCTTTTCTTTTTTTAATATTTTTCCACATACAACGCATAGAAACTAACGAGTCACTTTCTTCATCAAGTTTCTTTTATTATTATTATTATTATTATTATTATTATTGATATTCAGAATTTATGAAATTAAAACTTTATTCTAAAGTTTAGTTATAATTTTTAAAACTTGAAGTTTTTTATATTTGTTTCTTTCTTTATACGTTGCTTTAATGTCTTAGTGGTGCCTTCTTAAGTAAAATAACATGAAACATGCGTGTGGTTCTTAATTTAATTAGATTAATTGTTGTGTTCGGATAATCTAATTAATCACCGTGTTTCTATACTTTGTGATAATTTAATTAAGGTCACTGCACAACGAACAATTTTTTGATCAAATATAGTACATTCACTAGTCACTTTCCTCGCGCTTGCTGCAACGTAAATCAAAATTGTAATTTTTAAATATACAAATGAATTTGCAAGTATTGTTAATATTTTTTTTTAATATTATAAACAAATATAACTGTAAATTAAAATTCTGATGTATGCATTTAATAAAATAAATTTAAAATTATATGCATAAAGAAATGTTAAAAAAATTATTAATGCTAAATAAAACTAAACAAAAAAGTGATAGATAAATTCAATTTAAGATATCCAATTTTATGTCATAAGGAGTTATTCAATTATATGATAATAAAATTTTTTTAAGAAAAATAATAATTTAAATCTTATTGAAAAAAAAAGAATCAAGTATAATTCATCATTTTCTTATTGATATTTTTTTAACAAAAAATATAGCTTTTCAAGCTATATTGTGTATTCAATAAAAATTGAAAGCAATTAAAATAAATATAAAATTGAATGATATGAAATAAAAATAACTTTGTTAATAACTTTAACGCTTGTTAAAAAATATTTTCTTACAAAATATGTTGTGTCAAGAACATTCAAAATAAAAGTTTCACAATCTATATGATGATTTGATTGAAATGAATAATACAATTAAAAAATAGTTAAAAGTTAAACTAAAAAGAAATGAGAACTTTCATATGATTTTGGTAGTTATCATTATAGTAATATAATCACTAATTTATTTAATATTTTTAATAATATATTAAAAAATATTTATGGTATTCTTATAATGGCTATAGTGTGAATCATCTTTTTTAGATCTAATAAATATTTTATTAAGTGAATAGCCAAAGTTGAAGAATTTCTAACTAAAGTTGATATGGCAATAGCTATAACATACATGACAAGTCTATTTGATCTTACAATGAGCTTATTTTAGACTGAGACACTCTTTAATAGCTAGTCTTCAAAGAGAAGTGCATGAAATGATTGACATTTATAATAAAAATTGTAGTTTTAGTAAATGAAAACAATATCATCAATTAATTTCACACCTCATTGTTTGTTGTACTTTGTGAAACGTTGACCGCGTGCAATTTGTTCATCCTTTCTTCTCCAACTAGTCATACAAAAGTCTATATACTTGTAATAACTCAAAACTTGATCCCTAATTCTAAATTTGTTTTTCAATAAAGGCAAAAAAAATAAAAACAAACGTGTTTTCAATGCATTTTGGTTATTTGCAAGTCAATTTTGTAATTTTCAGCTACTTTTCTTTTGTTAATGTCTTTTGAAAAAATAAAAAATTCAAAAATATTTTTTTTGAAGTATTTGTACCCATTTTGCAATTTTCTACATTTTTTTTTAAAATCAAAATTCAAAAATAAGTTTCAAATGTATTTCATCCATTCACACAACCATTTTGTAATTACTGATTACTTTTCTTATCGAATTGATGTTAGCATAGTTTTGCAAAAAACTAAAAAAAAAATCAAAATAAACAAGGGACTATAGTGCAAAATAAGAAAAAGATGGGCCAAAGTGAAATTGAGTTAACTGGACCGAGTAACTAAAAAGAAGGTATCAAAATTTATGGTTTATAAATAGATGAGAGAATTTGTAGATATTTTATTTGGTTTGTTTTTTAGATAGTTGCCCGGACAATGCATGCCATCTATTTCATGTCGTAATGGCATTAGAATCATCTTAATGAGCTATTTTTTATGGTAGATGACATCCATAATGAAGTGATGTCTCCAATAAGTTTTTCTTTATTCTCCTCTCAAGTATGATATTGATAACTAATTATTTTACAGTTAGTTATAGGTAAATTTTTTATTAACTTTGTTTATTGTCAATGCCCCTTTTGTTCTAAATTTCTAATCATATTATTAAATGAATAGAGTTTATTGAACCCATTCAAGTCAATGGTCCAAGTCTTAAATTTATATTATTCTTTAAAAACATTAACATCACTTATACATCTTTATTTTATGTTCAAAAAATTTGACTTGATTTATGGCATAACTTGGTATACTTATCTAATATATAAATAGCTTGATGTAATAATTGTTATAGGTTTTCATATTAGGAAAAAAAAGAACACAATAGATTAAAATTTTTGAAAAAATACATCTTCCATGTCATTTATGGAATTTAAAAGGAATTTAATAAATTATTGTGTGTATTGATTTTAAAGTTTGAATAAAAAATAAAGAATGAAGTATGATTATAATTTGACAATTATAATTATTTATTGAACAAAAATAAATATATTATCAAGATATACAAACTATAACATAAATAATAAATTGTTTATAATATCAAAAAATTATCTATAACTCTAAAAGTATTGAAATTTCTTATGGAGCTTCGTTTTTTAGGTGAATAGTGAAGCATTTATTTTTTATTTCTCAATTTTTTTCAATTAAATCCTTCAATAACCTAATTAGATGAAATTAGTGTCGAATTATAGTAGAGATAGTAAATCAAAAGAAAATGGACTAAACTATAAAACACAACTTGCATTATCTTGTACTTAATTTTTATCAAATAAAAGGATGGTAATGAAATTCAAACTCATGGCTATTTAGTCAAGAAAGATTTAATACCATATCAAAAAAATATACCACTAAAACGCTTAAATTGTTAAATAAAACCTATAAAACATAGGGAATAATAAATCTGACCCAAGATCTTTTCCAATATTTTTTTATAAGTTTATTTTATTTATTTTTAGGATTATAGGTGAGAGAGAGATTGTCACTAAAAAACAAAAATAGAGAGAAAAGGTGGTTGGTAGTCATGATTTCAGCCACAAAATAATTAGTTTCATATCCAAATATTTCACTTGACTAGAGTGTATGGTGTTGGTTATTGATATTCAAATTAATTGAAACAGTGTATCAATACTTCAAAGGATTTGGGGTTTTGGGTTGATTTTTTATTTTTTTATTGATTTTTGGCAATTTTAAGGGAACAAGTAGATTTATTGAGTTGTGCATATTGTTTTTTCCATGTATTTCAAGGTAATTTTTTTTTTGAAAATGAGTTGTTTGGATCATAAAATCCAAAGAAGAGTTTCTACTAATATTTGACTATTTAAGCTGTCAGAAACTAGGCAAACAAATGAAATATTGTTTTCCTCAATAAACAATGATCCATGTTATTTTTTAAAAAACTAATAAAGGGTGATCAACTTGTCATCTACCCTATTATTAGTAGTAGTAATAATAATAATAATATTGTTGTTGTTGTTGAAATATAGTTGAGTAAGTAAATTTTTATCTTTTATTCTTTATTGTTCCTTTTAAAAGTAAAATAAATATGATCTAAATAAGTGACCCATGTGAATAGGTTTTAATTTATTTTTTAATTTTGTATTGATTTTGAAATGGTGTTTTTAATCATATAGTAAAATAAAATAAAAATTAAAGGAATCTAGTGAAATCATCGTGGGTTAACCTGAGTTATGTTTTTTCTTGTTGTTTTGATTTTGTGTGTTTCATTAACCTACTAAGTCAATAACGATATATATGTATAACTTTCACACGAGTAAATTTGAAACTCAATTTAAGTAAAGAGTTGGGTTGCAAGTACTTAAGTTTGACTTGTTATACTATATTTAATAACAATGCTAAAATATTTCTACAAGTTAGATGTGATTTTATTGAGTTTAAAAAATTTCATCTAGCGGCATAGAAGAAATCCCAAATCTTATTAAATTTTCAAATGAATTAAATTAAATATTGAATTTTATTAATTTAATCAGGTTTTTAATGATTTGATTAAATTAAATAAACCTTTTTCAAACTTAATTGTGTCAACATTAATGAATTCGAAAATAAAAATTAAAAAAAATATATTATATTATTTTAATAAAAATAGTTGTAATCCAATGATAAAATGCCTCAAGTGTTTTTTTTTTAAATAAGTTTTCAAGTTGAAATCAAGGTGAAACATCTTGAAGAGGTCAACTTTGCATTAACCTACCTAACACGCCCATATCATCGACTTTTTCATCAAGTTTATATATGCATGCGTTTAATGATGTGCTACAAGGCAGTGATCTGCTTCGCATGAAGATGGCATCAAAGTCATCCACATCATCATTTGAACATCGAGCAGCCAGCAGCCTTGGTCAACTTGTCGCGTCTAGTATGTCTAAAGATTTAGGTATTCAAAGGTAACTTGTCTAATAATGAAATAAAAAATGCAAGCCTTTATTCGGATGTTTATTATATTTTATTCAGAAGTTAATTTTTTTAGCAAGTATTATTAGACTTTTGGAAATTTTGATTTTATTTTAAAATAACTATACAATGGATCTAGATTTATCTCTTTTAGCAAAATCCGACTATAATCATGGCCCCATGTTTTTGCCCACAACGAACACCCTTGTGGATTCAGGCAGAGCACCTAACCATAGGTGTTGGGCAAGCGTCCAACACCTTTCCAAGCCTATAAAGAGTTGTTGGACGTGTCACCGTACCTTGTTTGGGGTCATGCGTGCAGTTTGAGCCTAGGTGCTAGGCGAATGGCCACTCTCTTTTTAGGTCAAGGTAGTGTTCTTGACTGCGATCTTAAGAGGTGTGCCTGGTCCCCTTTGGTCCATGTCTTTTTTTAAGTCTAATAACATGGTTTGGTGTTCTTAGAACCGATGAGTGTTTTAATAATACGTGCTTCTTCCCTCGTTCGTGCATTTGTAAGAGATAATTTTTTTCTTAATGAATATATAAAGGATCTGTAAAAAATATTTATTTTTTTATAAATATTATCATAATTTAATACGTTCTTAGATATTTTTTATTTTTTTATGAGATTATCAATTTTATTATCAGATGATCCTTGAATCCCTCAAATGGGAAATTTTTACATGTATATAATGATATTCATTAAAACAGTTTCCTTTACATTGAAGAAAAAGGCCATTTAAATAATCTTCATAATTCAAACAACGAAAAAATCCTCACTCTACAAGCACATTTGAAACTAAAACTTCATCACTATCAATAATTGCTTTTCAGATGGAAGAACAGATGCAATTTATTTGAATATTTACTGTATATTTTATTGAAGGGGCAATGCTGGAAAAACCAAGTGCTTTATTTTCTAGTTTTTAATAGCTTCATCAACAACAACCAGTCCCTTGTACGACAACTCCCATGTTTCCATCTTTTAAACAATGAAAGTTAGTTTCTTTTTGGTTGAATTCCATAATTAACGCAATAGGTCCGAGGAAGTATAATATAATGATGCTGCTTACTTTTCTAGTTGTCTTGACATAACACAAGTTGAATTTCGGTATGGAAACAGAGAGTTGTTCGAGGGAGAGAGAGGCAGAAATGCTTATATGAGTCTTTCTTTTCAATATGCAGGTGGGAAGAGAGGGGTCTGGCAATGGTTCATCGAGTTATCAAATCACTCTAATCAACACGGCTTTCAATTTTTCAATTTTTCATCGCTTCATGGCAGCTCGACTTCACATTTTTCAGCCCACGAAAGCTCCTCAAATAGGAACCTCTTCCCTCTAAAAGACACTTGCCAAATCAGTGACTCCACCGTCGCCTACCTCCACCTCCTCCTCCTCCTACAGGCTCAACAGCTGAGGAGTTAAGAGAGCAGGTGGACAGGGAAAGCTGTGGAATGGATGCCATGGAATCTACTATTCATTGAATGCTCCTATCTGGAGGAAGCAGCAGCATGGCAAGAGGGACAGTACAAGCTCTTAATGGCGACCATGGCTGGATCTCCAGATGGATGGCCAAGATTGAGTGTCCCCCCTCCACCACCCTGTGAAAGGTTGACCCTAGTACGCCATTATGTAACTCATTAATGGTTTCCTGCTGAAAGTGGGGCCTTTCGTCTCTCCTGCGTTATGGTGGACATTTATTTTCCTTATCTTTCTTTTCTGGGACTATAACTAAAAGGGCTCTGCAGTCTAGGCTTAGCTCAGATCCTCTTTTGTCCATCAGAGATTTATTGGGTGCCTCGCAGATTTTCCAGATGCCTCAGGAAAGGGAGCTGTTATCTTGCGCAAAAGGACCTCCTCACAAAAAAGTACTGCTCCATTTTAAAGAGATTTGAGAGAACAAGAAGTAAAAGAAAAGTTTTATTTAATTTTATTGTGTTTATCTACCATTAAAAAAGATAATTAATGATAAAAAAATTTGAGTTAAATAAATTTATTTTAATTTATATTTTTTTATTAAAAAACATTTTAAAACATTTTAAAAAATTTAAAAAAATATTATTATTTAATAATTCTATATATTTTGATTGTTATATATTTTATTTTAAATTTTTATTTTAACTGTATCTTTTAAAATTTGATTTAATTTATATATTAATTTTGATTTTAATTTTTTATTTTATTTGTCTATATCTTATAATTTTTTAATTAAAATTATTTATTTTTCAGATTTAATTTTATTATTTATTTTATTTAAAATAATTTATAAAAATATTTTTATTATTTTATTATTTTCAAATATTTTATCGATCAAGTTTAATTTTTTATATTAATTATTATTATTTTATTTAAAATAATTTATACATATAATTTTTTTAATTTCATCCCTTTTAATTTTTTATCTTTGATTTTATTTTTATTTTTTAAATTCTTTCTTTATTTTTTTTACAAATTAGATTTAGTTTTTATTTTTCTAATAAATTTAAAATATTAATAAATTATCTACATCTTATTTTTTTTTATCAACATAGCCGAAAATTAAAACATGAAAAAAAAATTCTTTTCATAAAAAACAGCTTTTTTTAAAAAAAATAAATTCTCGGCGTCTCAGTTGCCTTGTATTGAAAGGCAAGGAAATCAAGGAGGAGGAGGAGGAGAGACAGAGAAAACAGATTCATGACAAGTTTTTCCAAGTGAGTTGTCAAGTGAAGTGGAACCTCACAGGTGTAGACTTTCACTATTTGACAAAAACCAGAATCACTTGCTTGTGAAGCAACATCTCCAAGCTGTACCAAACTAACCAAGTACCAATGCAAGATAAGAGACTCCTCCAGGAGAAACCCAAGAAATTCTGGAGGCGCGGCTTTTGGGAAATGCGAGTAGTGTGTTTGTTCCTTTAAATAATCCCCGCCATACACTTGATTTCTCCCAGAGCACTACTGTGTGGCTGATCCAGAAACTCCCTCTCTTCACGCACTCGCTCCAATCAAGTCGCCATCATCATCACAGCTTCTATGGAGGGAAGTTCCATTTGCTGTTTAGTGTTAGCACTGCACACAGTGAGTTTGGTTTCTGCAGCAAGCAGGCCTTTTGCACCCAATAACGGTGTTGCTGTCAACCAAGCAGGTATATGTTGCCTGACCGTAGATCCCTTTGAAACTAAAAGAGTTCTGTTTCTTGCAATTGTGATTGTGTCCTCTGATTTTGTCTCCTTTGGCTTCATGCGACTCATCTGGGTGGTGGTTCATCATTTCAAGTGTTCTTTTTTGACTTACAGGGGACTAAACTACAACATACCCACTCGATCTGAACCCACAATTTCACTTTTCCATAAGGAGTTCAAAGATTGTTGTTTCTCGTGATTCTTGAATCTTGACTGCTTTTTTAAATTTATTTTGAACTTGTATCACCATTTTCTCAGAGCTTCTCTCCCACATCCTGTTTAAGCCTCTTTCTCTTGTTCTCTCTCTATGCAAATGCTATGGCTTGAATAGTTGATGTTGTATTATTAACTTTAATTAAATGCTATGGTCAGTCACAGGACACGGCCTTCAATCTTTACAAGTTCCGCTGGACTCGAACTTTGATCCCCAATCAGGTTCCGAAAAAGTACGTATGATCGATTCCTCTCTCGTTTTCTTTTGTGTTTAAAGAAGTTATTATGACCAAATTGAACAAGATGATAAAAAGATAGTTCGATTTGAATCTTGAAGGGCATTAAAACCAAAGATGGGGTGGCGGGTGGGATGATAATCGAGGCAGCAGCAGGTTATGCTAAAGGCATTACCAAAATTGGGTCCACCCCACCAAGTTGTGAGCACAAGTGCCATGGCTGCACTCCCTGTGAAGCAATTCAAGTGCCAGCCATCAGCAAAACCGGCACCCACCGTTTAAGTGTAAACTATGCAAATTATGAGCCTGAAGGTTGGAAATGCAAATGTGGACCTTCTTTCTATAGCCCCTGAACTCCAGAGACATGCAGTTTGATTGACTCATTTCTGCTTATGTTTGAGATAGTGATCACCTTATTTCCGTTCATATTTTTCGTTTTCATAGTAGTTCAAGTAATCTTTATGTGAATTTTACGTTTTGCCAATTTTTTCACGGACAAAGAAAGATATCCAATACATCTGTTGTCTATCTAAATACAGAGACTTCAAGTAGCAAACAATTCAGATCATATAGGCTAAACTCTGTTGTTTAATGTGATGATTTACTTGTCCGGGGAACACGTAGCCATATGAAAGCAAATCTTGCAACCAAATACAGTTGGATTCGGAAAGAAAATCACAATTAATCAGAAGGATATAGAGGGTTACAAATCCTCAATGATATGCTTGCTATACAGCAACTATGAGCAAAATACCTGTTATAAGACAGCCCAGTTTGATCTTTGTTGTAAAATCTTCAGTTCACCAACGCTACTATGGGACCAATGGTCAAAACAACAATTGGGACAGCAGGGGGTAGCCATCCAACTCTTGCTGTATCAACTAGAGAAGAAAAGTTCATCACTTCATGCAGTGAATGCTCATAATCGAGGCCTCTATTGGGTTTGGATATGTAGCCAAGACTTCATTACGTCGCATGCTGTAAATCCATAGATAGAGAAGGAACAGCCTGCAGCATTATTGTTCATTGGAAGAATATGGAATACAAAACAACGTAACTCAGTTTTGTTCATTGGAAGAGTATGGAATAGATAGAGAAGGAATAGCCTGCAGCATTATTGTTCATTGGAAGAATATGGAATACAATACATCGTAACTCAGCTTTTCTGTATTTCTTTCTCAGAAGTGTTATATACTCTACATATATTACCATAAACAAAGTTCTGCATATTCAAGCAAGCTGTTGAAAAATCACTAAAATTAATGCAGGATGACTCATTTGGTGTCAAATTAAGGACAGAAAATTTTTAAGAGTGGCAAGGGAGTTTCATGGAGGTACCTTCATATAATTTATAATCCAACCAGCATACAATTTTCTCCTTTGATTTCGGAGAATGGAAGTAAGTCCTAGTCTTTTGCTGCTGTACCTTGCCTCATGCTGTTGTAAATAATCAATCTGGTAAAACCATGAACACAAAGAACTTGTCACCAAGTAAAGCATCATAATTAAGACAATAAAAGGAAATTTATATGAGGAACCAAGGTCTGCGTTGGGCTTTTGCGAATATCAAAAGCTTATAGCTATATGAAGATTATAGAATCAACCCTCTATGATATTCTTATATAGAAACGAAATATATTGATTAATAAAAAGATAATGATTCTAGAGAGGCATAAACTAAACTTGGTAGACATAGAGCCTTACCTGCTTTTGTCTCCTAACTAAACTTGGTGGGGTTACAGAAACCATATGACATATAACCAAGAAAAACATGTCACACTAGCATGCAAGGACAAACTTAGAGCCTTACCTGTTTTGCCTTCTAACTACTTCTAATTGATATGCGCAAGTCACTTTAAATAACCCAACCAAAGCTCCAAATGAAAGATAAAGTCCATGGGAGTCTTGGTATTCTTCAGGAATTGAAGGAAAGAAGAAAAGAATTCGAGTAAAGGAACAAAAGATAGCTATCTTGTATGATCAATTCCAGGTTCCTTTAAATGTTTTGTATATGTTAACAAGACCCTTACAGTTGTCCAAGGTTATCTTAATAGAAATGCAATCCTCGGGTATATGAGTACGCAACACTCATTTTAACATGGGAGAATCTTTATTTTGACGAGGGTGTAGATATATTTATTTATATACCCCTCTATAGGCTGCTTTCCACTAATATGTCAACAGAGTTCTAGGAGTTTGATGTTTCTAGCATGAAACATGATCGATAGCTAGCCTCCATCTACTGATGTCTAGTTAGTGTCGTGTATAACCCTCATGATAAAGAAAATACTTTCTGGAAAGGCTTGGTAACCATTGGAGTCGAAAACCCCTCAATATTTCATTTTGCCCAAACTTCTTTAAATAATGCAATTGCCTACGGGTACTAGGTATATCATGTAGCTGTAAAGTTGTAAAGGAGGATGTTGTTGAGTGTGGAAAAGTCTAATTTTGTCTTTGTGCTGCCAATATAGCGTAAAAAATTACATTTGGTTAATTAGCTGTTAAAGGTTTGGTCGGGTAAAAATGTTTGTTATGACATAAAGATTTATCAGATGTCCTATTATAGAAATGTGTTGATTATTTGTTATTGATGATGATTAGGGAAGTTAAAAATCATTTTAAGAAGAATAATTGATGATTTTCTATCAGGTTCCCAGATATAATGCTATTGATAATGTTTCAAAATTTAATACGATCATGAATGAGGTTTTTGAGTATTTGGACATTAAGTAATCATTCGTTCATGTCAATATTTTCTCATTTAGAGTTTATGAAGTTGTTGGTTGGTTGTAAGAGACCTAACATCTATAAAACAATCTCTTTTAATGAAATTAAGGACCCTCAAACAATAAAATTAATGACTTTTAATAAGAAATTGTTATAAATGAGAAAATGAGTTTTAAATTCTAAAAACAAAAGTGTTTGTTCTTGTTTATATTAGAAAATTGTCATTTTATGGTAAGACCCCATCACTATATTTAGTGGGAGCTAATATTGTGCCACCAGTAGTGTCATAATTTATGGCTTTTTGTCTATCATTGTTGCCTATAAAAGAGGTATAACTTTTGGAAAGCAAAATGAGAGAGAGAGAGAGTGTAAGAGAGAGAAGAGTTACAATAGTAGCAGCTACAAGTGCAACAATGAGAGATGGGAGTTGAGAAGAGAAAATGTGATTTTCCTCCTCTATGTATTTGTATTGCATCATTTCTCTACCTCTAATAATATGGAACTCTCCCATTAATGTTGACGATTTTCTTAACCATATTAAATATTGTGTCAGTGTACTAGGCTTCTAATGGGCAATGAATAGAACAACACTAGTTGGAATCCCCAACAACTGGTTTTAAAGTTTATGGTTAAAATAGTGTTTGATTTTTGCTAAACAAAATAGAAGTTATCAGAATAACATTTTGACCATAACACCGTGTAGAGGAGGAAAGAGAAGTAGGTGAAAACAGTGCATAATTCAGACTAGGACATGGCTGCACGTTTGAACACATGTCGGCAAGGAGGCTGCCTATACGCGCTGACATACCCTATACGATGCCATGTATTTTTTTCATCTAGATGGGCTAACTTGACCTAAATACTAGATGACATGACCTACATGACTAACCTGAATGATGATGACATCAATATGACATAATCATGAGATCATTTTGCACTGTTGGCATGCCATGTCAATGACTAGTCAGTTGACATGTTAGTATTGTAGGACCTATTGCCATGTCATCAACCATGAGCCGAGCCGAGTGGAGTTGAGTTGAGTTGGACCAGATCCACAAGCTGAGAGTTAGGATCCAGTGTGGTTAATCCTACGTGCAACCGAATTTGAGATTGAATTTGGGCTAATTATTAGGTCAAAATTGTTTTAATCAAATCTTAACCATCTAAAATGTAATTTGGATAATTTCAATCTTGTTTTCAGCTAATTTAATCATCCTGGATGCAATGGTATGGTTTGAGTGTTGAGATTTAGACTAAAAGTGATGGTGGAGAACTAACAAAAGAGATTGCCTGATTATAAGAAATCTAATGATCATCATGGTGATCGATGAAGATAAAAAACAAGAAATCGCACATATTTGCCCAATTATGTGTACTAAATTGTTAAGTGAAGAGAATTTTAATTGTCTTGCAGGAAGGTCAAATTGAAGCACTTTAGACACCCAATTATGTGGTCAATTAGAGGTGTAGAGTGAAAACTGATGAAGATCAATCTTGATGAATTTAAGCATGGTAACCTCGCTAGTTGTTGAGAGATCATGTATAAAATCAAAATATCCCAGATCACTTGTATAGAAAAGTCACAATAAAGCTAGTAAATGGTTGTATATATGGAAAGATAGTACGATTGATAGATATGACCTAAGAAGTTCTGTCTAGGAGATTGAGTTTTAAACGGGACCAGGGTGTCCCCTCTAATCTTTTCTAGAAACTTGCTAAGTTGAAAAACTATCCATACGATACTATTTTTATATATGTAACAATTTGTAACAAAATCGGTGAAGACTAGCAAAATGACAACACATGGGAATAGTTTGGTTCTATATGTTCAATGATTTGATAGAGTGGTGATTTCTTCAAAAAAGT
This sequence comes from Populus ilicifolia, assembly GCA_015708895.1. Lineage (NCBI taxonomy): Eukaryota > Viridiplantae > Streptophyta > Magnoliopsida > Malpighiales > Salicaceae > Populus > Populus ilicifolia. The sequence continues at coordinate 130,801 of SRLM01000669.1, forward strand.
TAGATTCGATGATTGTAATTTCTTGAGAGGAGAATTGATAAAAACCCTAATAATGGAAGAGAAATATAGTAAGATGATAAAGATTGACTCTCTATTTTAACTTGGATAGGTGTTGTGACAAATGAGTTTCTGTCAAATATAAAGACAAATAATAAAAAGAAATTTGAAGAACAAAAATTGCATAAAGGGAAATGGAGTTTGCGCAAAAATACCCATAATATCCAATGAGGTACTATAATGAGATGATAGGAGCAAGGAGAAGAAGAGTTTCTAGATGAAACTTAAAGCAAAGACTGTATAAAAAGTTATACAACATGTGAAGACTTTTCTAATGCATGCAAGAATAGAAAAATAAGCTATTATAGGTTCACCCAATTGAGGGGGTTCAAATGCCTATAATAAAAGGAGACCACTTAGAAAGGTAAAGACACCAAAAGAGAGTTGGTGTGGGTGAAGTTATCAAGCCAAAAAAGCATAGAAGCTCCAAACATAGAAATTAAGATGGAGGATTGCAATGAGTGTACTGCAACTCTCTCTTTCTATGTGATTAGTGGTAGTGACCTCTCTCATTATCCTATGGTGGTAGAGAATCTTAAAGTCACTTTGAGGTGTCCCAGATGAAGAAAGATGCGATCGCTTGTGAAGGGCGAATACACCTTAAAGAGAAGGTGTAAGGGCTATGATATAAGGATAAGTTCAGACTACCCCATGATAATAGGCAAAGACACCTTACAAAAGATGTGAGGGCTATGATATGAGCCCTAGTTTAGAACGTACCAAAGCTAATGTGATAGCTAGATATTAGTGGACAAGTGTTTGGATAGCCAATGAAGTGGTAATAATGAGTACGAAGACAAATGTCTAATTGATTTTGATGGATATTACCCCCATACTAAAAATCAATGAGTTAGAAAATATTTTTCTTGGACAATAAATATATAACTTGTGGAGCATTAAGACGCAACTGCTATATAGAAGTATAGGGCATTCGCAGATCCTTGGAATAAGTTGATTTTTGTTAATGTGGTGAGCTTAGTAATGACATTGTCATACTTAGAGTATGAAAATAGATATAGATCAAACTTTGATGGGCGGCCCTCATGGTTAAAAGTGGAGAGTTACTTGGATTGTTATGAATAAGAGCAAAAGACTCACAGAGAAGGTGTGGTTTCTAGGGTGGAACAAAAGATAAGCGCAACTTCTAGATGTGAGCTTATAATCACATTCAAATACTCAAATAACGACTGTAGCACTTGAAAATAAAAATTTTCATTTGAGGAGGTGTTGTATGCCTTAGTATGAGGCTTGAAAAATAATTCCAAATCGAGTATGATTGATACACTCAAAAGGAAATATTATGCCTAGAGACTAGCGTTAACACTCTTCAAATATGATGTGGAGACCATTTGGTTGAAGTAATCAATTGGTATGAATGAGGGTGTGCTTTGGTAATTCTGGTGATTGAAAGGTTTGACAAGTACTTGTAAAGTTGGTCGAAGATGCTCTTAGAATGGTAAGCTTGGAAAAGCTGCAAGATACAAGCTTATATTGAAGAAGCATGAGAATAATTGTTCACATGAATGACAAAGGAAGTGATTGCTAGGAAATCATCATTTTATGGCAAGACCCAACCACTAAGCTTAGTGGAAGCTAATGTTATGTCACCATTAGTATCATGATTTATAGCCTCTTGTTTGCCATTATTGCCTATAAAAAAGGCGTAATTTTTAGAGAGTAAAACAAGAGAGAATGAGTGTGAGAGAGAGAAGAGAAGAAGAGAGAAAGAGAGAATAATTGCAAGTGTAGCAATGAGAGTTGAGCAGAGGGGATGTGATCCTCCTCTTCCATATATTTATATTGTATCCTTTCTCTATATTTAATAATATGAAACTTTTTCGTGGATGTAGGTTTATTGCTGAACCACGTTAAATATTGTGTCAGTGTACTAAGCCTCCAATGAGTAATGATTAGAACAATACCGATCGAAATCCCCAATAGTTTGTGTATAATAAATTCTCTAAAAATAAAAATATAAATACTTAAAAAATATAAAAATATTAATCCTTTATCTAGTTGATTTATCAGGGTTTGATAAACTCATATTATCTGGGTTTGATATCATAACCTGCTTAGATATAAAGGTTATTATCCTGACTTTGATGTTAAAAAAATAAGGTGATAATCTAGCATGCATATAAAAAAGAAAGGACTGTAGGATCATAAGCTATGATCCCTCGAAAAACAACTAAAATCAAAGTTGAGATATGATTGATATACAATATGTGCATGATAGTCATTCCAACTCGGTGAAGAAATATATAGATACATATAAAAGAGGGGAGTAAAAGAATGTTGTGTGAAGATTTACTTTGCAATGGTATTTTTATTTTTTCTAGGGGTGGAATCATATTAGTTATTTTTTTGAGATTATAATAACAACTATGATTTAAAATATTTTTTATTTAAAAATATATTAAAATATATGTTTTTTATTTTTTAAAATTATTTTTAATATTAACATATTAAAATAATTTTAAAATATAAAAAAATTAATTTTAAATTTAAAAAAATTAATTTACACCTTATTTCCAAACACAAACATAGTAAAACAAAAAAAAATATATTGATATATCATCTACATGTCCAAGAGATTGATCATCAAGTAATGTGCCAATGAAAGTCCGTACCTTACAAATATATATGTATATATATATATTAAAACCAATAATTTAAATTATTAAAAAAATATATCCGAAATTCCGTTGTCTTAATCATTTATTTTCTTTAACAAAAACTAAAAATAATTATTAAAAAAACTTCAGGTGATTAGAATTAAAAAAAGAGAGTATTTTTTTAGTAATTTTTAACCCACCTCCTCATCATACTCTCATTTTTAAGATAAACTCATTTAAATGAAGATATTTTTTTTTGGTAACCTAATGATTTTTTTTCTCATCTTTTTTATCACTTCTTTTTTCAATTTGTAGGAATTAAAACGCGAGAACAATAAGATTGTTACACTAAATAGAGGTGGCCATGTTCTTTGTACAGTTTGGTACTCTAGGAATTAATGCAACAATTTAGAATGAAATATGGTTATGGTTATTTTTTAAAATATTTTATATAAAAAAATATGTTAATAATATTTTTTAATTTTTAAAAATTAATACATTAAAATAATTTGAAAAAATAAAAAATATTTTAATATAAATTAAAAAATTTAAATTATTTTAAAAATACTTTTGAAACATGTATTAAAAAAAAGATGAAAGATTCATCATAGAACATTGAAAAAATAAATTTGAAGTAAAAGAAATTATAAGAATTTTTTTATATTATAAAAACTATTATTACATACTAAAAAAATATAGTAATTATACATAAAGACCTTTTTCTCGCTATATATTTGTAAAAAAATTGTCTATCATGTATCTATTTTACTGAGAACTTGATTATATTTTAGATTTGAAAAGAAAGACTATAGAAACTAGATTAGGAGGGGGAAATAAAGGAAGATGGGAAGAGATGATTATTTTAAATTTTTTTAATTATATAAATTGTTATATTTTTAGAAAAGAAAAACATCAAAAAAGAGATAAATACTTAGATTGTTTCAGTTTAAAATTTTTAAATGATAAAACATCAATTTGAAAAATAAATAATGGCCAATCCTCTCTAAACATGCTATTTTAATTTTTAAATTAAGGATTTTTATTGCACTCATTTCACGTAAAATGATGTATTTTTTATATAAAAATAATATAACATGAATGAAAATATGAAAAAAATATTATGAAATAAAAAATTTAGGTATTAGTAAAATTGATGTAAAAATCATTTGATAATAAAACAGACAATTGAAGTATAATATTACCAAGGTTTGGTGAAAAACATAACTGAAGATAGCAATTATAAGAGTTTGAACTAATTTACCCTATACCACCCCCAACAGCATCCCTCCATAACCAGTTGTGCTCTTGTTAAATCTCTTCTTTAACTTACAGTCTCTTTCTCTCTCGGATCTCCACCTCTCGCGATCTGCAAAAATGGTAAATTGACGATTGATCTGCTGTCGTTTTTGCTATTGACATCCCATTTCTGCTGTCGTTTTGTAGCATCCGCATCGAATTTGTTCCAATCTGCTTTGATCTCTTACTATTGTCATCTTAATTACGCATATAATTATCTAAATCGTTAGCCTCTAATCACACAATCGAATCGTTTTCTCCGTTTGCTGAATCCAATGGGTGGCTTTGGATTCAGTTATGCTCTGGTTGGTTGCTAGGAATTGGAGGCGCTAAATGATCGCTTCGATTTGTTAGTAACCAAACGGAGTGTTGAGGTTCTGAGTTTTGCTGAGATCTGGTGTGGTGATAGTTACGTGTGGAATTTGATTTGATTTTGAAGTATCATTTTGGTTGCTTTGAAAGTGAAGGAAAATCTGGATTCGGAAAATACTGTTGTTTTGACTAATTTGGTATTTTATTTTTGGATAGGATTCCTTCCCGGTGGTGAAAAACATTCTTCTGCTAGACTCAGAAGGGAAGCGAGTTGCGGTCAAATACTATTCGGATGATTGGCCAACAAATACTGCAAAGTTAGCTTTTGAAAAATCTCTTTTTGCAAAGACCGTGAAATCAAATGCTCGTACGGAAGGTTAGCATAAATTTGTTAAGCTATATGAAAAGCAAAGTTTGAGGAATTATGCAGTTTTATTGTTTGTTGATTATCATTTTCCTGTTTAATGGTATGCATTTACAATGATTGGGTAGTTTTGACTCCAAAAATAGTTTCTTATTGGGGCAAATCACAATGCTTGCTTGTTTATCATGAAAAAAATATTTTTTGTATTGTGTTAGAAATGCAAATACAAATATGCATACAGGCACTGATCTATGTTCGATAATATATGGGCGTCTTTTGTTATTTGAGCTTACTACAACACTTCTTACTCTCGAGAGGCAAGATCTTGCACAATGTGCTACAGCTCGAAATCCTCGTTTGTTGAATTGAAAAGTAGTTGCTGCTCTACATGGCCCAACTGCAAGAGCAAACATATATTTTTCTCACACCATAAAAATCATTATATATGTTTTCCAAAAGTTATTTTGAAGAATCATTTGGAGATGAAGGGTGTTGGTTAATTGGCTGAATTTTCTGCATGTGGAAAATATTGGTCTTGTCTTAGCTGTGAGGGCTGTCTTGAATGAGATTAAATTTCTGCTTTGTCCTTGTTCTCATTTTGCAATCCATCCTTTTGTCTTTAATAGTCTGCTCTTACTAGTTAGTTGATAATCCTTAATAACAGTTCATGCTCTTACAACTTACTTTGAAGTTTGTTTATTGGGGTTCTTGACATTTAAAAAATTTCGAGATTATTTATTAGGACTGATAGGGTTCTTTATGCCTGCATTGTCATCTAATCTTCTCAGCTTGGCTTCTGGCATGTTGTTTTGGAAATGTCTCCCAGTGAAACTTAAAATAGAAAAGTTAATTATGAGCCTTTAATTCTGTTCAATTGATCGTGGAAGTTATGAGATACAATGTCACATGCGTTCCTGATATGTTGTTGTATGCAGCGGAGATTACAATGTTTGACAGCAACATTGTCATCTACAAATTTGTTCAGGATCTCCATTTCTATGTGACTGGGGGTGAGGATGAGAATGAACTCGTCTTAGCTGCTGTTCTTCAGGGTTTCTTTGATTCAGTCTCTCTCCTATTGAGGTATTCTGTTTCTTGATTTGATTTAATGATTGTGTGATCTTGTTCTTGTGCTATTTACATTTCCCTGTCCTCATTTTAGGAGCAATGTTGACAAAAGGGAGGCACTTGAGAACTTAGATCTTGTTTTCCTATGCCTTGATGAGATTGTTGAAAGAGGGTATGCAACTAATACTTTCTGTCAACTGCTTTTTTATTATTATGCAATTTTTGTTTTGTTTGGGAATTGGATTGACTTGCTATGCAATATGGGAAAATGGACTCAACTAAGAATGTTAATTTAAATGCAGTTTTCTACTTGTAGCCTTGATGGATAAACTTGCTGCAAATTGAAATATTCATATGCTATAGAGCTCTAGACGCGTCAATTGGAAGTTATTGTCCTGTATTCATGCTGTCTTTTAATGTATCTGTATTGTTATTGGTAGTTTGCATGGTGTAGGTGACTTAATAGTTTTTGTCTATTTGTTTTGGTGTTCCTGCTTGCATCAACTGTAGGGATGGTTCTTTTACCTTTTCTCAACCTTTAAAAAAAAATTAATTTAATTCATTGTCATTTCACTGGTGAAGATGATTTAATTGACTTGTATCAACCCATTATTGTGAAAAATAAGTTTCTGATCCTGCTTCTCAATGTGAATCATTCAAAAATAAAAGTGGTGCAATCTTTATGTTACTACAACGATGACACAACCATATGCTGCTTACAGTAACAAAAAATTGAATGAGTGGAAGTCCCTTCATGCTTCCTTCTCTATGAAGTATATCTTTTCCTGCAATCTGCATATATTTGCTTGTGATGCTATCTGGTTAATATGACAGTAAAGGTCTCTTACATATATTTTGTGCATTCATTCTTGCTTGGCAGCATGATCCTAGAAACAGACGCCAATGTTATTGCTGGAAAGGTGGCTGTAAATAGCATGGATCCCACTGCACCTCTATCAGAGCAGGTTTGATTTTCTCCCTGCCTGTAACTTTCTTCATAGGATTTGAGTATTTAACTGTGATTATGGAATCAGAAGTTCTGAAAATTGCTAATAAAATTATCAATCTTTAAAAACTGCATGAGATAATGCTTGATCCAAAATTCTCTAAAAACTTAATTTATTCATAGAAATCATACTCTCCCCCCTTTAGTTTCTTAACATGACCACTACATTCCCTTTCTAATATTGCAGACAATAGGTCAAGCATTGGCTACAGCTCGTGAACACTTGACGAGAACCCTTTTTCAGTAGTTTTCACGCACAATCAGAGAAGGTGGCTTGGTTTTATTCTTTTGGTTATTATTTTTCAATCTATTGGCATTTAAGCAGTTGTTTCCATGTATTTTTGCCTGAGTTTATTGAACATCGAGGATCATTCTATTTAGGCTTGTAATCAAGCAACTTCTATACAGCCAATAATGTCCCTTCTTTCATTGTGATCCTTGGTGTTTCTGTATGTTTCTTGGCCGTCTCATGACTCTGACCTAATTAATACGGTTGCTGCAAAGTTATAAGCTTGTAGCTATTCTCAACTTACTAAATTTGGATCCCACAGGCATAATGTAAAACATGTAGTGTCTTGTACTTCATTTGAAGAAACTACACCGAAGCGCACTGGGAACAAATGCCTTGATTTCATGACTAATTGCTTGCATTGTGCGGTGCACCGCATTAACTAGCAAAATGCATTAACAAACGAAAAGAAGCGGTAATCTTAAAGAGGGAGTTGGGAAGTCCTTTTTTCTTAGAACCACCATTTGTAGGTGCCTGGCTAAGAATAATGCCAGGTGACCTTATACTTTGGTCGTTTATTTTGTGAAAGGTGGTCTGTTTGTTGTTCGTGCTGGTGGTCCAGCAGGTGGGTCTATGGGTGTGCCCAGCCTGAAGGCGGTTTGATTATGTGGGTTCGGTTCCCCTCCTTTTGTCTCCTTTACCTGCGCATGGTGGCTTCACTGGGGAATGGAGGTTGTCCGCTGGTAGGATGTCATGAACCCTGGTTAGCAGTTCTAGAAGCAGCAGCTATTCTGCACATGCAGGAATAAATGTGCAAATGATTCACACTTAGATGGTTTTAATACTTAAATAACAGTTAGTAACTAGGGAAGAACAACATGGTATAAATATAGCTTGTAAAACTACATTGTATAAATATAGCTTGTAAAACTACATTGAAACGAAGGAAAATTTGAAGAGCATTTTGCAGCAGAACTCTCCCAATCTCTTCAATCTCTCTTTTCCCTATTCTTCTCTCTCAAAATCTATCTTCTTCCTTTCTTTTTAAGGCGAGACCTTAACAATTGGTACCAGAACTACAAAAGATCCACTAGAATCTTATTGATTGCAACAATTATCAAGAAATTATGGTGGAGAGTAACAAGTTAAGAGTAGTGGAGAAATAGGGCAAAATGTTGGAAGAGAACATGCAACAGATGCACTAGGAGTTCTTGCAGTGGAAATTAGTAAATCAGAGACAATGAAAAGGATAAAACAAGAAGAATGTTCGATTCAGTTCTAGTTTTGATTCATAATGGCTACATTGTAGGCGATAGTGAACAACAATCAGGAAGCTGAAAAAGAAGGAAGAAATGGTTTACTAATAGATGAAAGGAATGGCCCAACAAATGATGGAACCCTCCCACATCCAAAAATCAACACAATAATGGAAGAAATTTGCAAATTTGTCCTAGTTGGTGAAAATAAAGTTAAGACTAATGGTGGTGGTGTTCTTGTGAGCTCACCAAGGAAAATAGAAGAATTTTATTTACAAGAACGATTGGAGAGACTTGAAGTTTTATACGAGTTATTCAAGTTCTAAAGAAGGAAGCATTGAGCTTCACTTGGTTGTGGATTCGAGTTGCAAAACCTTTGGCTTCTTTCTTTTGAATCCAAATTCAAATCGTACTATTGTTCTTATACCAAATGCTACAAATAAAAATCCCAAGATCCTTGTTTTCGATCCAAGAATTGATGGTCCTGGTGGCTTGTGCGCTTTTTAGTGGTTTTTGATCATATTTATTTCAAGAAATGGCAGAAGATTAAAATAGTTGATGGCTTGTGTGCTTTTTAGTGGTTTTTGATCATATTTATTTCAAGAAATGGCAGAAGATTAAAATAGTTGATAGCCTGAAAGAACAGGTAGTAACGGGGCCACAGGAATTCAGCAACAAAGAGGTAAAATTGGCCTCAAGAGGGTTTCATTTAAGCAGAATAATAGGTAGAAATGCATTTGGAATTGTCTTTAAGGCCTTCTTCAACCCTTTAGGTCCATTACTGCAGTGAAAAGGTCAAAAACATTCCCATGAATATTCTCGAGGACAAGAGTCTCATAGATTAGCAGCACCAGAAGCAACAATTATTCTGTATATGGAAGAACAAGTGTGCAAGTGATTCATTAGTTAGATGGCTGTTCAGGTTAGTTAAGGAGCTAGTTCGATAACAGAAGGTTAGTGGTTAAATGAAAATTAGTTAGTTGGTAGCTAAGGAAGATCAATATGGTATAAATATAGCTTTAACAAGAACAACATTTTGCAGAAATTGTAGAACTCTCTCCTTACCTCTTCAATCTCTCTTCTCTCTTCTTCTCTCTCAAAATCTATCCTTTTCTTTCTCAAATTCTATCTTCTTCCTATTTTGTTAAGGTGAGACCTTAGCATAAGAGGGAAGTGTGATCAATCACTAGTGGTTAAGTTTACCTTTCATGGTCGAATTTTCCTTCTTTGGGACTTACATGAAAGAGGCAATTAGGGGTCAAATTTAGAGAGCATCTTCGGCTATCATTAAGGACAACACGAGTGTTTCTCGCAATTCTTAACAAAGAAATATTCAGGCTTTGTAAAATCTACTTGCCTTGTCCTTTAAAAGGATCTAGCTCCTCCATCAACTTCTTTGTCAATAAATTTGACTACACTTGAGCATGAAAAAATAATAATAATAACTTCCCTCCACAATCTCCATTTCATGTACTAATTTGTGCATGATTTGTTTCGTCAAATAATAATAGCATTTAATTCATAGATTTTAATAAGATTTTATTTTAAAATCATCTTGAGTGTCAAAAATTCAATTTCAAATTAAATTCAATTTCTTAAAAATAGTATAAATATAAATCAGAAGTCAACCCCTCTTATTTACTACATTATAAAAAAAAATTAATGTTAAAACTAACTTTTTCACAATACTTATCTACCAAACTCTTTTTTCAAGAGACCTTTGAAGGAATAAAATAAAAATGATGAGAGTAATATAGAAAATAAAATAAATTGAATTCTAAGTCTGTGAAACATGTGAATTCAATTTAGTTATCAATTAAATTCAAATTGAACACTATACTTTAATTGAATTACAATAAAAAATTGGTTCTATATAGTTTGTTATAAAATCAACATTGTTTATCAACTCACTATGAAGTTTATAAGAATATGTTATTTGAAGTTATTTTTGTCTTTTCAACAAATAATAGAGAGAATAAAAGCATCATTTAAAATTTTGAAAATATTACTACTATTTATGATAAGTTGTGCTTTATCTATATTTATTTTCTAAAATCTTAATATCTAACAACAATCACGACTCCCAAGTTATTCTAAAGATAAAGCATTGTAAAATCTAGGGGTGTTCATGATTCGGTTTTAACCCAAAAATACAACCGAATCGGAAAATAATATTCTTTATTACTACAACACAGACCGAACCAAGAACCGGTTCAAATCAAACGGGTTTTGTTCAGTTCGGGTTATTTTTTTGCCAAAAAACTAGAAAAACTGGACTGGTCTATGGTAACAGTGATAACCATTGTTCACTCGCTTCCCCCTTCCCTTTCAGATGATGTTAAGAAATATTTGTATATTAATAATCAAACTACATAATTTTGATACAATAGAATAACTTCTAGAAGCCCTCCTTACCTCTAGGCTTACGATCTGCAGGGAGGGCGTCTGTTCTATGTAATAGCTGTGGTTGGAAAAAATTGAACAATTCCCTACCTGGAATCATGAGATACTTTTTTTTTTATTGTGAATTGCATATTAAAAGATTGCTACCATTGTTATTCTATTGTATCAAAATTGTATAGCTTAGATAGCCATTGTTCACTCGCTTTTGGGAAAAGGGCAAAAGGAAGGGGAAGGAGTGGGGCAGCTAAGAAGAGGGAAGGGGAAAAGGGAAGGCTGGGAACGATGAAAGGGAGATGGGGAAGGGGGTGGGGCGGCTGAGAAGGGAGAAGGGGGAACGGGAAAGGGAAAAGGAAAGGAAGGCTAGAAAGGAAGAGGAGGGTGATGACTGCTGGAAAAGGAGAAAGTGATTTAGGGTTAGGGATAGGGTTAAAGATGGTTTATTTTATATCTTTTTTTTTAAATTAGTTTGGTTTGGTCCAATTCAATCGGTTTAAGCTGTTTTGAATCGGAATCGAATCAGACTGGGTGGTTTTTTATTTTTTAATCGATTTATTTAGTTTTTTTATCAGTTCAATTTTTTCAGTTAATTTTTTCTTGATTTTTTTATTTAATCGATTGGTTGGTTTTTTTTAATACCCATAGTAAAACTTCTAGCAATGTTATGGTTATAGGTGGAAGTCCTCAATAACATTATATATATAAGATTAGTGCAAGGAAATACACTTGAAGCAAGCCTAAAAGGAATGTCCGAGCCCTATTATGGAAGACCAGAATGCCAAGTGAAAATATTTGTTTTCAGTGTTTAAAGACTCAATTGAAATTTTTAAAAGTTTAATTATTTAATTGAGGTTTTAATCGTAAGAGAAATTAATGTAACCATATTATTCGATAGTTTCACCCACATTTAGCTAATTTTTTATCCATGTTTTATATGTAAAATACCTTGATATTCTTTGTTTTATTTTTTGAAGGTACTTTTGGATAAAAAATGCAAAAAGGAGTAAATTGGAGATAATTGACAGATTTGATGTTCAATTAATATTTTATGCAAAGCGTGAGTTCTAGAGATCAAAATAAAGTGATTCTAGTGACACTAAAAAGCTAATATCCATACCTTTCTGGAAATGTAATACAAGAAAAATAAAAAGAGAAAGATCATGGAAATCATATCCTTCAAAGTCAAATCTCGCATTCTGCCACTGTTGACCTTTATCTATTCAAAATTCAATATCTGGAGCTATAGAAGTCCAATTTATAAAAAAATCTATTTTTTTGGATTCTTGACTTAAAGTTCTGTAAATGCTCCAAATTTCAGCTAAAAATAATGTTAGATGAGGGAGATATGATTTTTCAAAAATGATAATTGAATTCTGCCAGCAATCAGGTTTCGTGAAGAAATGAGTCCAAATTATGTTTTGAAGCTTCTAAACCATCATCCAAGTTTTTATATCAGCAATTTAGCTTCTCTAAGTTAGAGCTTGAAGATTTCATGCAAGGCTATTTCTTATTTTTAGAAAAAATAGTTATTGAAGTACTTAAATGTAAATTGTCAACTTAAGGGAGGACTACTTTGTAAATTAGAAACTAGGGTTTCTTAGTATATAAAAAGATAGAGAGAGGGGAGAGAAGGGGCAGCAGCTAGAAGTTAAGAAACACAAATTCTCTCCTTTATAAACCCAAAAAAAAAAATCATACTCTTTTCATTCTTTAAGAGTAGTTGTTCAATAGTTATGCAAGGCTAAGCTCTTTTCTTGGTTGCAAGGACACAACAAACCTTTAGATTTCAAGAACTGTGAGATTTATTCTTCCTTTTATTTTTAGTTTATATTATGAATGAGTATGATTGTTTTCCTATGCATATTTTCTATGATTGTTGTTGATAATTGCTAGAGCAGAACTCTAAGTTATTATTGTGAACAATTTATTGCTAAGTTTGATATCAAAACCGGAGTTGTGATGTATGAACTTATGAAGAAATTAAGTTTGATAATTATCACGGAACTACATTATTAAACTTAAAGAGAACACTCAAATATCTAGTTCTTAGTGCTGCCATTGAACTAAATAATTAATGCGGACATTGTGATTGTTTGTTGGTTAGGGATAGTTATACGACAGATCTGTTAATTAACCACCATTAAAAAAAGACAAAAATTCAGAATATAAATTGTAGTTTTGTTTCAAGGATCGTTTACAATTTTTGTTGGTGGATATGTGCTTGCAACCAAGGTTTGTTTTCTTGATAAATTTTGATTTCAATTGATTTTGTTTGCTAGTTTAATTTCTTCTATAATTTAGATCATCACAAACCAAAATCCCCCAATTGCATGACGTATAACATAAAAATCTGAACTAAATCTTCCTTGTGAGATTGACCCCTTACTTACCCTATACTATTTTGTATGTTGTGTTTCAAGCTAAGGTAATTAATTTGTGCGACCACGACATTACAACAAAATCCAACTTTTAAAAGTTAATTTTGAGACCAATTGAAACAATTGAAATTTAAGGCTCAATTGAAAGCTTAAATTAGTCAAATTAGAAGCTTAATTGCATAAAATTCAAATTCTAGTGAGCAAATAAGGGCCTAATTGAACTTTTTATGAATGAATGATCAATTTGCAAAACATATATGACTTCAAAGACTCAAATTGAGAGAAAATAGGGGTTAAATTAAAAAAATTAAAAATTTAATGGTCATTTAGGGGCATAATCATTCAAATTAAAAATCAAAAACTAATTTGTAAAAGGCACTCGAAATTGAGGGACAAATGAAGTTGATGGGGACACAATTGTATGAAATTGTAAAGAAAAAAGGAAATTAAGGATAAAATAAAACAAATTCAAATTCAAGGACACAATTATCCTTGACAGGAACATTCATTTGCAAAGGAACATTTAACTTTTCCACTAAAAGAATTATATAAAGTGTTTAAAACCTTTTTCTTTGGATGCAAAGGCATAAAACACCTAAACTTGGTCCCTAAACACCCTACAAAACCACCTATACCCAAAACCAGTAGCTTTATGACAAAACTAGTTAGGTTTTAGTCAGTTGAAACCCTAGTCAACCTATCTAAAAGACCTAAATTTTCCCATTAAAAAATAAGCTGAGGAACATAAAGGGAGAAGAAAAAATAGAGAAAAACAGAGGGGAAAAGGAGAAAGAGAAGAAAAAAGAGAAAAAGAAAGAAACTTAGGCTAAGAGGCAAGCGTTATATCCGAAATGTTTTTGAAGCTTCAGCTTTAGTCTAATGAGGCTTAATAACAAGAAAAAAGGTAGCCAACACTAAGAATCAATTCAAATTCAGATTTTTAAAGCTAAGAAGGTAAACACCTTCAAACCTTAAAAGCGGAATCCGTGAGGCCTGTTGGATCTGTTTTTTTATGTTCAATACAAAGTGTTGAATGCCTTGGTATGCTCTTGATTGTTTGTTCTACCATTTTATTGTATGAAATCTTAGTTTGATAGATGTCAAAGGTAGCAAAAGGAGTATAGGCACTTTCTATTAATGAAAGGATAGCCCTTGCTTCTAGGTAGTTAACCTTTCAAAGTGAAAATGATCAGATTTTGAAGCTCATTATGTTAAAGATTGGTTGCTGTTTTGTGTTGGTAGCTTTTAGTATTGAAAATCAATGCATTTTTTGAGTTTTTGTATTGTTTTATTGTTTCTTTGGCCATAATCATGTTCCTCACCAATAGTATAGTCTATAAGGGATAAGGAGTCCACTCTTTAAAGGCCATTTTAAGTGCTTTTTGTCTCTAGGGTTTCTGGATAGCTTTGCTTAGGTTTTTAAACAGATTTATCTACTGAATCTCGCCTTAAGTGTTAGTTTCAAAGCTTCTTTGATTTAATTTCTAGTTCAAATGAGTTTGTCTATCATCTTTGATAATCTAGGAGTTTGTTTTGCATCAATAATAAGTATTAATGGATCTAAATCATACGGTTTCAATTTCAAACCAAAACCTATTTTGGCAAATTTATGTAATTTTGTTGAACATTAACAGAAATGAACCCTTAATTCCTGATTTATGGAGGATTGAAAATTAAATTTTGTGAGGAGACATAAATATTCATCTATTTTGTTTTGATTCATTTTGATTGATTTGTTTCTATTGTATTTTTTTTATTCAGTTTGTATTTTAGTTGACTTGGTTGGGTTAACCCAAGTAAGGTCAACCCCAACCGAGTTAACCCGACCATTTCAACCTGGTCAAGTTTGTTTAAGTAGGTTACCTATAATGACATGGCTAAAATAATAAAATAATGTAAGAAAAGGATAAAAAAGAAAAAAAAATTAAAAAACCATAAAATGAACTTTTATTTTTGTTTTGTTTTGCTTAGTTTCTCTTGGGTTTTAGGATATGTTTAGGAAAACTATTTTTAAACTCTCAAGATTTTTTTATTTTTAAGAAACCTATAAATAAATAAAAATATATGTTTTACATAGGGCTAAATCTCTTAAAAATATAAAACAATCATATCATTTAGTATTTTCATATGAAAACAAAAACATGCGTGTTTTGGCATGCATTTTAGGATTTAATAATTAACTTATTAATTCCGTGAGAATTTAGCCAATATTTTAATAAATCAACCTTATTTAATTCATGAGAATTAATGGTTAAAAATCTTAGTATAAAATGTTGGACATACAAGTGAGGCTATTATTTGAAATATTAGGAGTTAACTAGATAATTCTTCGAGTCTATAATAAATTTTTAATAATCGATTTATCAATATAAGTAAATCTCAATCCTAAAACTCTAAACCATATAAAGCAACTTACGTCAAGCAGGCTACGTCACAGGTGCTAATATCTTTCCTTGCCATAATTAGTCTTTTACCCTCAAATCTTTGATAAAACCAATATACCCAGCTTTCTTAGTAATTAGTACTTAAAAGTGTATTTTTATCAGGATTTTATATCATCATTTTATATTTGAAGTATCAGTAACTCTTTAATTAAAACATATTTTGTAATAACAAGTCTGATACTATAAGATACCTTTAATTTATGATAAATATTCATCATAAATGCAGGCCTATCCCATAAATAAAAGGATTAATTGATGAGTTGAAGTACTAAAATTGAAAAGACAAAGAAAGGGTGAAGCTTAGAAAGAAATGTTGATTTAGTCCAAACTATAACACTGTTCAGTAATTAGATCATAACTGGAGTTTTAGAACTTGGATTTTGGTATACTTTATATGGATGGAAAGTTAAGACATAGATTTAAAACTTTGATAACGAAGGTATACTTAATTTTGACGTTTGGAAGTCCAAATCTTAGCAATAACGTAGAAATCCAAATTTGTCTTGCAACTCAGATATTGTTTAGTGTTCAGCTTATATCTTGAGTTCTAGAAGCCCAAACGACCTCAATTTTTTTTTCATAGAAAGCTGAACAATTTCTTATAACTTTCATATAAGGTTGGTTCAAATTCTAACATTTTCAATGATATTTTGTTTAGACAATAAAACAAGGATTGTCACCAAGTCAAGATGTGGCCACTCATTCAACAATTAGTCATCAAATCAATAGTTCTAAATTTTAACCTTTAAAAAGAGATTTTTTTTCATGTATTTAACCATTTTGGTTTCCAAATCAAGATCATGTTTTTGCTTTCTCTCTTTCTTTTTTTATAATGCTTAAATTTTGCATTTATTAAGATCTTATTTATGCCTTTCATTTTCTTTCCTTTACTTGGTTAACTTTTATCTTGTTTATGTTCTTATCTTATTTATTTATATTTCTCTCTTTATTATATTTAACTAAGTTTATTATATCAAGGTGAAAATATTACACTAATGGTGTAAGAATAAGTATAGTGTAAACTCAACATCGACCTTAATGTTTGATACTAACATGTTTTTATATTTGTTATCTTGTTCACTTTTAATATTTTGTTTGTTAAATTTTTAATCTAAATTTATGTTGTGTAACACTTGGTACAACAAATACTTGGTACTTTCATAACTCAAATTGTATGATATAGAAAGGAACTTGCTTTGTTGTTAACATAAGTTATAATCATGAATGCCTGACAATATTTACAAGTATTTGCAATATTTGAATAAGATAACTAATATAATCATGTTAACAATTTATAATCCGATTGAAACCTCCTTTGTGTGTGGTTTTCAATTGAATAATAAGAGTTTATACTATACTTGTTTGAAATATCATTAGTGGATCCTCTAACATTGATATTTGTTTTTATCATTGTTTCATTTTTACATTGATCTTATATCTCAAAGTTCTCATCAACTTCTTTTTCTTTAGTACTACTACTACTACTACTATTATTATTGTTGTTATTGTTGTATTATTGTTGTTTATAATTTATACAATTAACCTTCTTATGGTTCGATCCTGATCTGATCGGGTTATTTATTACTTCGACTCTCTTGCACTTAGAAGAAGATATTGATCTTTTGATTGTGTCACTTAGTGACCCTAAACCAAACAACTAGGTGGTGACTCCTTTGGCTCCTACTTGTCTTTCACACACGTACTAATTCATTTGAATTTTAACATCTATGACACTTTTTATCATTTTATCTCCTTCTTTCCTTCTCTCTCTCCCTCCCTCTCTCTCTCTCTCACTCATTGCCATTTCCATCCCTTCTCACCATCATTTAGATTTCTCTCTCTATCTCCCAAAACACTTTCAACAACACTACGTTACCCATTTCTTTCACTCTTTAACTCTGCCAATAGCGGCCATCCCTATCTTTACCCAAGGTTGCTCATCATTGTTTTGGCTAAAACAATCACCATTGTTCATCCTTACCACCCACATTCTATATTTAGAGTATATTGAACATTTTTCCTAATTTAATTTATTGTAATTTATGTTTAATTAATGTTAATTTGATTTTATTAAATGTTAGGGTTTTAAATTAGAAATTAGATTAATTAGATGTCATTTAAATTATTAATTAGATATAATTAGATGTGGCATGCACTGTTAAAGGAGTCATAACAGGAAAAAAATTTAAAACTAGACAACATATGTTATTTATTTGTATTTATTTTAAATTATATAAACTTTAATTATTGTTTTTAATCTAACTATATGGATGTTCAATTGTTTTTCAAATGCTTATAATCTTTTTATATAAGACCTCAAGAGTGACATGGTCTGGACTGCATGAGGTTCAACGTTTACGAGTGACAATAGGTATGGTCACCTTATTGCTAATACAGGTTCTAATAATAGGTTAGTTTTATATATACAAGATCAAAATTATTCTAATGATATTTAAAGAGGAGACGTTAGGTAAATATTTTAATTAAGAGTTGTAAATTGTTATGATTTTAATGATTTTAATTGTTTAAATGCCCAAGTTGCTTCATTTTCAGGGTGGCGATTTAGTAACTTCTAAATAACATGCTTTGATGGAGTTGCATGAATGTGTTTGATTGTACGTTAACAAGGTTGGTTTTTATGAGATTAGTTTGCTGCATCATTGATTGATTATCTTCTTCGGTCATGTTTTCTGAAAATGATGAGGATACCCTACAAAGTCTACAACTTAATGCATGTGACCACACTCTCATGCACATATAGGAATAGAATAAAAAGAAGAAGAAAACAAAAAAAGGAAGAAACAAGAGAAAAGAAACAAAGTTATATACAAGAAAAGTAAAAAGAGAAAATTAAATAAATATTATAATTTATATAAAACTTACCTCCCCGGCAACGGCGCTAAAAACTTGACACGACTAAAAGATTGATGTCTTCTCCCAAGTGAAGGAGTGTCGAAGTAATAAATAACCCAACAAGACCAGGGTCGAACCACAAAGAGATTAATTGTACAAATTATAAACAACAACAACAATAGTAACAATAACAACAACAATAATAGTAACAATAACAACAACAACAATAGTAGTAGTATTAATAATACTAATAATACTAGTAGTAAGAGTAGTAGTAGTAATAGTAGTAGTAACAACAACAACAATAAAGAAGAAGAAGAAGAAAAATTGATGAGAACTTTGAGATGAAAAATTAAAGTAAGGATTAAATAATGATAATAAACAATGTCAAGGTTAGAGGATCCACTAATGGTATGTCAAATAAGTATAGTATAAACTCTTATTGTTCAATTGGAAACCACATACAAAGAAGGTTCCAATCAGATTATAGATTGTTAACATGATTACATTAGTTATCTTATTCAATTAATACTAATACTTGTAAATTTCATCAAGTATTCATGATTATAACTTATGTTAACAACAAATCAAGTTCCTTTCATAGCTCAGGTGTCGGTTATACCATACAGTATGGGCTATAAAAGTGCCAAGCATTTGTTGTACCAAATGTTATACAACATAAATCAAGATTAGTCATTTAACAAGCAAAATATTAAAGAGTGAACAAGATAACAAATATAAAACATGTTAGTATCAAACATTAAAGTTCATATTAAGTTTATACTATACTTATTCTTACATCATTAGTGTAACAACATTTTCACCTTGACATAATAAACTTAGCTAGACATAATGAAAGAAAGAAAAATAGATAAACAAAATAAGAACATAAATAAGATAAAAGTTAACAAAGTAAAGGAAAAACATAAACTTGATATTAATGAAAGCAAAGCATAAGTAATACAAAAAATACAAAAAGAGAAAGCAAGAGCATGATCTTGATCTGAAAATCAAGATGCCTAAATGCATGGCAAATACCTCATTTTATAGCCTAACTATTGATTTGTTGACTAATTGATGAGTAGGTGGCCAACTCTTGACTTGGTGACAATCCTTATCTTCTTTTGTCTGCTCAAAACGTCATTGATAACGTCAAAATTAAAACCACTTAAAACATGAAAGTTGTAGGAAATTATCTCAAATAAAAATTCAGCTCATTTCAACTTCTAGAACTTCAGATATGGCTAAAATACTGAATAGTGCTTGGGCTGTAGGATAGATTCGGGCTTCTTTGTTGTTGCAACAATTTGGACTTGAAAATGACATTTTTAGATCTTGGGCTACATATGAAAGTTATAGGCCTATGTCTTACCTTTTTATCCATATAAAGTAAACCTAAATCTGAGATTTATAGCTCCAGATATAACCCAATTACCGAATAGTATTCCGATTTGGATTGCACCGACATCTCTTTTCTAAGTTTGGTCATCTCTTTATCCTTTCAATTTCAGTTTTTAAATTCATCAATCAATCCTTTCATTTATATGATAGACCTGCATATAAAATGAACATTTAGCAAAAATTAAAGGTATCTTATATTATTAGATATATTATTATAAAACATACTTTAGTTGAGGAGTTATTGATACTTCAAGTGCAAAATGATGATATAAAACCTCGATAAAAATACACTTTTAAGTATCAATGAATCATATACATCTTAACCACACATTAATTACAATATTGGTTGACCGATGAAGATGTTAACGCACACTTTTTTGATAGATGAAATCCTCGTGATAAGTCTTAGAGTGCTTGTTAATAGAACAAGTGCCTTCAGTTAGTGCTTGTAGCGGTGACTACATCAAGTTAGCATGATTGAACATTAATTTTAAGACCTTTCAGTAGATGCAATAGGAGACCAATTGATTATGCATGCTGAGGCATATATATTATATATGTTTAGAGATTTTATTTTCACGAGTACTACGACCAATAGAATTTTATTGTATTTTCTTAGGCCGTTCATAATTATATCTAGGGGGAGCCATACTTTCATATCTATATCGATAACCATATAAAGCATGTCTAAAAAAAAAGAAGATAAATTGTTGGGTGTCTATTATTTTTTTCAAGTATATGTATTTTGAATTATTTGATTATTACAATTAATGGTATCTTAAATATTAACTTATAATTCTTAATATATATTAATATAGCTCTAGTTATAGAAGCGTATTCATATCAGGTGTCCAGAAAGGTGAGGTAATAATATGTTTGACATTATCTGTTAAAAGCCAATCTCTGATGGTTTAAGGAAATAATAAAACACAATTGATTATAGTCAATGTATTATTTATATCAATTGAATGTAAAACATGCTAACTTTATGGTTTGTCTTATTAGATGGTGTATGACTAAACATTTCACTATAAATCCTACTCATGTCCATGATTTTTTCTAAGATAAGCTGAACACGCAGCTGCTACATCAAATATGCATTACAAATTTATTATTATTATTTTTGTTATTTGAACTTAAGTTATTTAATTTCAATTTATTATTTGAGATAAGTTTTTTATATGTTTTTATATGTTATATGGATGTTATCTAATTAGTACTCAAAAGTGCATTTTTATCATGGTTTTATATCATCATTTTGCACTTAAAATATCAATAACTCCTTAACTAAAGTACGTTTTATAATAATCTATCTAATAATATATGATACCTTTAATTTATGGTAAATGTCCATTTTAAATGCAGGCCTATCAGATAAATGAAAGGATTGATTGATGACTTTAAGAACTTCAATTGCAAAGGCAAAGAGATGATCAAATTTAGAAAAGAGATGTCGGTGCAATCCAAACTGGAACACTGTTCGGTAATTGGGTTATATCTGGAGCTATAGATCTCATATTTAGGTCTACTTTATATGGATGAAAAGGTAAGACATAGACCTACAACTTTCATATGGAGCTCAAGATCTAAAAATGCCATTTTCAAGTCCAAATTATTGCAACAACAAAGAAGCCCGAAGTTGTCCTCCAGCCCGAGCACTGTTCAGTATTTTGTTTGTTATCATTGTTTAATCCTTACGTTAATATTTCATCTCAAAGTTCTCATCATCATCTTCTTCTTTATTATTGTTATTATTCTTCTTCTTATTATTAGTATTACTACTACTACTACGAGTAGTATTATTATTATTATTATTATTATTATTATTATTATTACTATTACTATTATTGTTGTTATTGTTATTATTGTTGTTGTTGTATTATTGTTATTTATAATTTATACAATAACTTCCCTATGGTTCGACCCCGGTCTTGCCGGGTTATTTATTACTTCGACACTCCTGCACTTGGGAGAAGACATTAATCCTTTCGTCATGTCAAGTTTTTGGGGCCGTTGCCGAGGAGGTAAGTTTTGTATAAATTATAATTTTTAGTTTATTTTCTCTTTTCACTTTTTCTTATATATAACTTTGTTTCTTTTTTTTTCTTTCTTCTTGTTTCTTCTTCTTTTGTTTTCCTTTTCCATTTATTATATTCCTACACGTGCATGAGAGTGTAGTCACGTACATCAAGTGGTAGACTTTGTAGGGTATTCTCATCATTTTCAGAAACATGGAGATTGGTTTCACATTTTTATGAAGGGTTAACGCCTAAAGATAGGCAAATGGTTGAATTGATGTGCAATGGAACTTTTGAAGATAAAGACCCTAATGAAGCAATGAAGTACTTAGATGTGTTAGCTGAAAATGCTCAAAATTGGGACACCGCAGGTACTTATGAGGGACCGAGTAAAACTCAATCTCATATATCTAGTGGAGGTATGTACAACCTTAGGGAAGATCATGACCTTCAAGCCAAGTTTGCATCTTTAGCTAGAAAAGTCGAGGCACTAGAATTGAAAAGGAGTGGTCAATTAAAATCTGTTGAAAACATTACATGTCAAATATGTGAAACAAATGAACACTCAACTGATAACTGTCCAACCTTGCCTTCTTTTAAGGAATGTCTCCATGAACAAGCTCATGCTTTAAACA